>JALPQI010009954.1:0-46251 GCA_025490895.1 Thaumatotibia leucotreta | reverse complement strand
GGTAGAAAGCAGAGATGGGCAAAATTTATTCGAATGACGAATAACGAATAAGAATAAAAAAAATCATCGCGAATGACGAATGAAATTGTCGAATGATTATTTTTATTCAAATAAATTATTCGTAGAATAATTTAATCGCGAATAATTTATTCGTCGAATGAATTTTCACGAATAATTACTAAAACAAAGTCACTTTCTGCAGTCTTGTCTGTCGCTATATATGGTCAGATCTTTAAAACTAAGCAATACGCAATGGATTTTGATGCGTTTTTTTTAATAGTAGTTATTCAATAGAAAGGTTTATAAATGTATGATGCATGCATAATATAGTATAAGTACTGATAAATTTTGAGGATTCTCATGAGATGTCGTAGATACATTTTTTGCGCTTAAATTGCAAATAATGTTCTTATATCTTCCGCACTATTTCTTGTGAACATGATTACTAATATTTTCTATTGTTTACTAGAAAATAAGTCCTTCCGGGCGAAGGTAGTAATACTTATATGTTATATGGCACGTGCAAAAAACTAACGAAAAAGGTTTCAGGTTAGGGTTTGCATTTGGCGTATCTATTATAGGGATAATTAAAAAAAGTGGAAACATATTTTAGAATCAACATGGATTTATTATAATTTAGGATTCGCTCAGAAGCATGCAACTGATAAGAAAATACGGGTTTCTCGCTCATAAATATACCCGTCCTCTTTCTAGGCTAATAGAAAGTTACTTTGTGTATGACTAACCCATTGTCACGCTAATTATACTTACTACCTGGGTTTATATATTACCCCTAACCCTTAACATTCTTTAGCGTTCTAGAACTTAGAACAAATTACAGTGTTCACGATTTATGTTAAATATTATGCTTGATGTTGTTTAATATATAATGCAACAGAAAAAATATGTTTTTCGTAGATTTATTCGAATGAAAATAACGAATAAATCATTCGTTATTTAAAAACCAGCAGAATAATTCATTCGTGGCTGATTTATTCGCGAATGATTCATTCGCGAATAAATCATTCGTGACTAAATTATTCGCGAATAAAGAAATCGTGAATTATTGTTTATTCGAATAATTATTCCGATAAAAATTTATTCGAATAATGCCCATCTCTGGTAGAAAGGTACCTAGGTACGTACCTGTAAGCTTATTATTTTTGTGACAACCCTAGCCATTTTTCCCTATTGGTCCCTTATTCGTTGCTATTGACCCCGTATGCAGCCTGAATAGGGACGGCCGGTTTTTTTGAAAAAAAGGGGGTTTAGATTGATTCTATCGTAATAAAACTATCATAAATAGGATCTCTAACATAAGATTAAAGTTTTGAAACCATAACATTGAGCTCGTTCATGGAAATATTCCGTTAAAATCTTACTCAAAGTTCAAAATTGTCCCCATTGACCCCGGTTGACGGTACATCCCGACGTTTCATCATCAGCCTATGTTAGTCCACTGCTGGACGTAGGCCTCTCCTATCAAATATGCGTATAGACGCATTAGGAGGTAAATGCCCATAATCGCCACGCTGGGCAAGCGGATTGGCGATCGCAGTAATGTGTCCACTGTGGCAGTAATGGTAAGTGACACTTTAATCCCTTAGTCGATTCTTACGACACCCAAGAGTTGGGGTGGTGACAAATGTATTCTTACTGCCGTCACCACAAGGCAATCCCGGCGTTTACAACAATTTAAAAGGTTCGTTCGTTCCTCGCCACAAGGAAATCACCCGTAAACCGTAAAGTGTTCGAAACGTCAGGATATACCTAGTTAAATGAATTAATATACCCGATATAATCCTTTTAAATTGTTTTATTACTTAAAAATAGCTAAAAATATCTTCCAGGTAGGTAAACCTGTCATTGCTGTTGATGCCGCAAACAAATAAAAAATAAAACCTTAGACTTAAAATAATTCGCAGGACTTCCGTTTCCATAAAAACGTTACATTTTTTTCTTCATGCCACCTCGGTGGCGCCTGTTGTACAATCCGGATGCGCGCGCATTAATAACGACTGTCGACGCGTGCGCGGGAGGCGGGACGGGACATGACAAATATTTAAATTGGGAATGCGGTTTTTGTGGGTGGATTTTGGGAATATTGCTGATTTTGAGTGACGTAGTTTGTCGTGTAATAGTACCATTAGTTGGCGAGCTACGAACAAATAGAATATAGAAGCAGCACGCCATACTAAATTGCCTTTCAAAAACGGTCCTGAATTTTAGTTGACAAATGTCACCCCCTCTTTAATGCATCACGGTAATGAATTTCAATGTCAACCTATAAAAACTTAAACCGCCATTTAAAACTAGTTGTGATTGGTCCATCAAAATTTTGATTGGCTATATTCTATAAACATTTGTCAAGGATGTTGCGCCGAAATATGCGCGGTGTTAAGAAAAGCGCTATGTCCTGGCCATCTTGGCACAATTGAACAATTGATTTTGGGGGCATTTTTGAGCTGGCGTTAGACGTCCATGTTATGGTCGCAGTTGGCGAGTATAGGTCACATAAACCCCGTTTTGACCCGGGTATGTCGATGTCCTAAAACTACAACAAAGACCACCTGGGGATGGGCAGCAGCATAACCTAAAACCCGGTGGAGACACTGCTTTCAGCTACCCGCATGCCAAACGTGGCGATTATGGCAAAACCCCCCATTTTTTTGGGGAGGCCTATGTTCAGCAGTGGACGTCTTTCGGCTGATATGATGATAGGTTACAATACTCGATACGTAAAGCTTGCTTCTATACCTAAATATATTCGTCGGCTGACAAGCCAAACTCACTATAAAAACTGTCACTACTCTTAGCAACCTCTCATGTCCGTATTGAATCAGAACTTAGATACGATCTCTATTTCAAGTAGATATTTGTTACGTAGGTAGTGAGTTTTGGTTGTCAACCGACGAATTATAAGTTATAAGAGTGAGCGCGGTAGAATGCTTTACGTACAAGGTAAAACCTTTTTAAGTTACCTTTACTTTTCAACTCATGGGACGGCCATAGGCCATCGCGCTCGCTCTAATAAATTAGTGCGAACGCGATATAATGCTTAACGTACAGAGTAAAACCTGACGAATCCGATACATCCAAAGTCATGGTCATGGTTGCGCTACTAGTTGGTACAGTCGTCTATATCTGAACACGCCTTTATTGTCAAAACGATAAAGTCATGTTGAGATATTTTTGAGCACTCCGGATGTTACGATGGCGACTGTACCAAGAAACGATCTCTAGAAAGGGCTGGATTCGAATCCGCATAAGGGATCATTTATGACATGTTATGACAGATAAGTAGTTGTTTGTTCCTTCTAGTTATTTTGTATGTATTTAAGTATTTATCTTTTTCATCACACTTGCTGTCTAAGAGCGCCATTGCGTACATGCGTAGCGGGAGTAATAGAAAAGTTAAATTCCCTAGGGAGTAATAAACGTCATTTAATAATATGTTGTCTGAAAACTATTTTTTTTTTCGGCAAGTGTGATGATGATGAAAAACATTGAATGCATCACGGTCGGTAAGCGGCTTTTCCATTTCCATTTTGCCGACTCTATCCAAAATTTTTGAAAAGTTAATAAAAAAACGACTAACTGCACACCTATGCCGCAATAATTTAATAAATACAAGGCAATTTGCTTATCAAAAAGGTATTGGTACCTCCGAGGCCATAGACACAATGATAGAGGACATTACAAATAAGTTGAACGAAAAGTTAAGGGTGGCTGGCGTCTTTCTTGATTTAAAATCCGCTTTTGACACTATTGATCATGACATGTTATTGTATAAGCTGTAATTTTATGGAATCAGGGGAAATGTATTAAATTTATGCATGTCCTACTTGCAGAACCGGAAACAGTTTGTAGAAGTTACGGAAGTTAATGAAAGTGCAATTGAGGTCACACATAGGTCAAAATGCGTGAATATAACGCGGGGTGTTCCTCAAGGATCTGTATTGGGCCCTATATTCTTTATTTTATATTTAAATGACCTTATATCTTATCTTAGTAAAGAAATTTCAGACGTAAAATTAGTAATTTTTGCAGACGACACTAGTGTAATCTTATCGAGTCCAACTCTCACTGGTCTAAACGTCAAAGTGAATTTAGTGCTAAAGAAATGTCAAACATGGCTTAGCGCAAACAGTTTGATTTTAAATAGCTCAAAGACTTACGCTATGCTTTTTAAGACTACATCCAGAAATAACGAGAATTTGAGTGTTCATGTAAATGGTGACATCATTCAACCTGTAAATAGCACAAAAATTTTGGGTATTCACTTGGATGCACTATTGAACTGGAAGATCGAATTGAACAATATTGAAAACTCAATTAGTTCCGCGTGTTACGCTATTCGCAGCCTCAGGGATGAATTGACTATAGATCAACTTAGGATTGTTTATTTTGCACTCGTAGAATCGAAACTCCGCTACAGCATCAAACTTTGGGGCAACAGCTATAAGTATAATATTAATCGCGCATTTGTGGCCCAAAAAGATGCTATACGTGCTATAGTTGGGCTTCCTCCATGGGGAAGTTGTAAGGAATACTTTTCGAGTCTGAGAATACTTACTGTGCCCAGCCTTTATATTCTTGTTTTGTTAACGGATGTAATCAAGCATCGCAATCGTTTTGAAACGGATTCAGAAATGGTGTTGCGGGAGGCTTCTAGGACTAAGAATTTAACTTCAAAGATAGCACCACGCCTAGAAGTTGTAGAACACAGCGCTAAAGTTCAAGCGGTTAGATTATTTAACAGGATGCCTACTGATTTTAAAGTTATAAGATGCTCTGCAACTTTTAGAGATAAGTTAAAATTATATTTATTAGAAAAATGTTGTTATGACATAAGTGAATTTTAGTTTTTATTATTGCTGACATGCTTATTATTTTTATCAATCTTTACTTATTACGAATTTGCTCATCTTAATTATTATTATTGAATTTGTGTAAGACTTTTTTATTATTTATTTTATTTTAATGAATGCTGTGTGTGTATAATTGCATGAGTACCTATTTTTCTTTCTTATTGTACCTTATTACTAGTGTAAATTGAAGAAATAACTACAATAATATTTTTAAATGTAAGTACATTCAGACACGATGTAAAATTGTTCATGAATAAATAACTATCTATCTAACTAACTATCTAATACTAACTCGAGTCATTAAAAGTACACTCGTCGTACTTACCTCCCTTGATGCACAATATTAGATAGGTATATTTATTATGTTGTACAAAATAAACTTTTAAATATTGAGCTTATCGTCCGATACATATTTTTGCAACTGACTGTACGTACGACTATTATTTTCACTTAAGTACTCACTGTGTAACTTTTAAAAATACTTAATGAATGTACTTTAGTAGTATTTTCCGGCCAATGTGGTAAAAAATTACCTTAACCTACCTTGCGTATGCACATATGAAGCGATATGCCTCTTTCTCCTGAAAACTTGTCAAATTTAACACCGTCTGTTGTTGATAAAGAATAATTAAAAAACATAAAATTACTGAATATACAAACAAGCCAGTTAACGATAAAATACTAATATCCTGAGGAAACCAACAATTTATGAACTAATTCAAAACAGTCGGCCGCTTTGAACTTTCACTTTTTATATCTTTGACACTTTTTTAAGTATCGCTTATCTGTGGAGATCTACATGCGGTTACTTTAGCCATTTTGGGGATGCTTCGTCAAGGTTCTCAAGGTGAAATAAATAAAAAACAACACGCTGTTTTCGTATTCCTGATAGAAAACCCTTTCATTTGATACCCATATCATAGGGGTGGATTTCAAGCTGCCAGTCCCCCATCTTGGGGAAGTCATCTTGAGAGAGAAAACTTATCTTGACTAAGCACTCAGTAGCCGTACCATGACTTTGCAAGTATCGGTAACAGATTTTTCTCAATACGTAACAATATGCCATCGTGCTCGCTTGAGTAAAACCTAAAGGTGCATTCAGACCAAACGAGCATTCGCTATTCTAACCCCCTACTCAACGAAATTCGATCGTTTCACAAAACGTGATTCGTTGATTTCGTATAGTGGGGGATAGAATAGTGAATGCTCGTTTGGTCTGAATGCACCTTACCGTATCCTTTACTCTCTACTCATGGTACGGGTAAGCCGTTATTTTACCAACGGAACCCATTTTACACTAACAGATCTAACAATTTTTAGCTACTCGTACATCGTCCCTAGGGATGTCAAGAGTTCTGACACCGTTCTGGTCTCGTTTTAAGTTTTTTCCCACTTATCTACTAAGTACGGTGTTAATGGGTCCCGACATGATTGGCATATCTCTATTACATGTCTAAAATGGAATAACATTATATAGTTATTCACGCAATTATAGTACTTACTGCACAAGACGTATGTCCTAGAATGGTGTAACAACTTATAGATGATGAGTTCTTAAGCAGTCATTGCTGAAAACTTTTTTTAAAGCGTTACTGCCATTTATTTATAACTCATTTAATATTTGACTTTAGGCGCATTTTTTCGGAAGCACATTCGCCGACGGCTTGTTCTCAAGTTTTTTATTTACATTTTAATGGTGGTGTGTATTTTTTAAACTGAACTGTGGGTCATAAGTGACTTAAGAAAGTGGGTCATTGGTGGAACGCAAAAAATATTTTGTTCGAGCTTTATACACCTATTAAGCAACGGTAGTCAATAAAGACCATTCTTCTTAGGTGTCTTATCTAGTAAACAACTCGTAGTCAGACCCAAAAAAAGTCCATAATTTCGGTCGTAAACTGATATTTTCTTTGAATTTAATCTTTTGTGAGACATAAGAACTATAAATATAACTAAACTGTTAAACTCACGTGTAGGTATTTAGTCACTACAGGCAACATGTTTTAGAGAGAGCCTAGGTCTCCATTATCCAGCACTGACCCCGCGTTCACACCCCTTGCATTTTTTAAAGTTAGTAATTCTGCATTCAACAGATTTTCTCAAAAAAACTTGCCTCTTCTGCGGACTCTAATGTCAAAAAATAAACACTTCCCCTGTTTGAACCAAAACAGACTATCAACAATATTTTGAGTACTTTCCTTTCATATCCCGTTGTTTTGGAACACCCGGTAGATAAGTAATATGCTAGTTTAGTCTTTTATAATGACGGGTTTCACGAAAACGTATGCCACTTAGCCGTAAGGTCCCGCTAAGAAACACAATTATCTAGCCCCAAGAAAAACTAACTAGAAGATATTTTTTTATTTTTTTATATAATTTTATTAACTCATATATAACATTTAAACACGAAACTATAGGCGCTCTGAGAATTTAGACAAGTTTCTGGACCTGACGCCTCAGTGCAGCCGCCCTGGTGAACGTCATCTCAGAAAACCCCCATTCTATTAAAATTGTGACTGTCAGTTGTAAGGAAAAAACTAGTCTAAGCTTCAGGCCTAAAATCGAAATTCGTCGATTTTTCTCTATCACTCCAATGAAGGCGTCATTAGAATGAGAGAGACAAATCGTTTGCGGATTTCGAAGTTCGCGGCGGCAGGGTAGCGAGTTCCGTGAGCGGCGCTCGCAACGGTATCGGTGTCAGCGCATCGCTGGGATCGCTCCGGCTGTCAACGCGGCGTTGTTAGCTGCGCGGGCGCACGGGACCTGCCCAGACCACCAGTCTAACTTGAGCTCTACCGCGTCAATCTTTATAAAGTGCTCAACAAACAAATTAAAAATTTAAAAACAACCAACTTCAACCAATTTCTCCAAGATTCTATCATATCGAGGGTTGGGTGGTCAAACCCGATAAGTCGAGCAAACTTGTTTTTAAAATACGAACTATATGACATTGACGTGAAGTTTTCAATGAAAAATTATCTCGACTTATCGGGTTTGACCACATAATGTGGTTTCCATAATTGGTTTCCTATAATCAAATCCTACTTCCTAAATGTAAACTCTTGTGGATGAATGAAAATTACCAAAAGCGCCATACAATACATACATGTACCTGTAATATTTAAAGAGATCCCTCGATTTCTCCAAGATCCGATCGTCAGACCCAAACTTGGTGCCTAAAGGACCATCTCGGGGTTATACATGTTCAATCACAAAACAAAATAAAATCACGAATCGATTCACGATTCTCGGAGATATGGGGTACCATACATACAACAACAAAAAAATCAGTTGAATTGAGAACCTCCTTTTTTTAAAGTCGTTTAAAAATGAAAGATAGAGTATATAGGTACTTAAGTATATCGATAAAAATGAAAGAAAAAACCTACTACCCATAGATGCACGCGCGCCATGCTTCTATGAGTGAGGAGACGTGCCACCGGAGCGGTGGGGCGCACTTTGGATGGGAGGTAGGGTGCCTCCATATGTTAGTATGTTTAGTATACTTTTATTTTAACTTGGGTGTTATACCATTACCATGAGTAACTTAGTTCCTTTATTTTAACTTCGCTTCAAGTACTTCCCGCGAACATACTCTGTATATGGGAGACTACGAACAAATAAAACATGGAAGCCACACGCCATTCTAAATTGCCTTTCAAAAACGGTCCTGAATTCTAGTTGACAAGTGTCTCCCCCTCTTCAATGCATCACGGCAATGAATTTCAATATCAACCTACAAAATCTTAAACCACCATTTAAAAATAGTTGTGGTTGGTCCATCAAAGTTTTGATTGGCTATATTCTTTACACATTTGTCAAAGATGTTGCGCCGAAATATGCGCGGTGTTAAGAAAAGCGCTATGTGCTGCCCATCTTGGCACAATTGAACAATTGTTTTTGGGGGCATTTTTGAGCTGGCGTTAGACGTCCATGTTATATTATGGTCGCAGATGGGAGATAAGAGATGGTTTTTAACTTGTGTCAATAAATATTGTTAACGACCATGGTGGAGCCGTACGTTTATTTCGCCGGTTGATAACTAAAACTCACTAAGTAACAAGTACCTACTTGAAATAAAGTTCGTATGTCAGTACTGATTCAATATCGATATACGAGCTTGCTAAGAGTCCATACTCTTATATACGTTTTCATAGCGACTTTTGATTTTCGGGGGACGATTAATGTCTATTGACTGTTGTGTTGTTACGAATCACTTTAAGTGCGTCATTGTATCAATGGCCTTGAATGTATTTATTCCCTGCTTCCACAGATAATGAAGTGACACAATATCTAATAAAGTTGGGCACGCTCCACATACCTAAGGTACTTAAGCAATTAAGGCGCATCACTATGTGCCCTTGAACGTACTTAAGCCCCGCCCACTTGATAATACTCGTAACATACCTAAGTGTACTTTATCTATAATATTTGTTGCCAGTGGCGCGTAAGCTCTACATACGAATCACTTAAGGCTCGTCACTATCTTAACGACCTTGCCTCCCGGTGATTATTTATTAGATGACGCATATAAAATGTATATCCATCAAATCGTAATATTTCATGTAAGCTGTCCAAACATTTAAGGCGCGTGGCTATCTTAACAACCTTCAACGTACGATTACATACATTGTGATTAAATACATGTATAGATATGCGTATTCAATGAAAACTGTCGTCTTATTGCTTAGTATTTGCGTTGGTTAGATAATATAAAATCGAATGCCTGCTTAGATTTGCGATGGTTTGGTAATATAAAATCTAACTTGGTAAATAGTCTACTTTTCCGTATAATTAAACTATTTTACACCGAAGCTTTCTATGATAATTAATACAGACAGTTATTTCGGTGAGCGGGTGTTAGTCAGTTCAAAACAAATAAGTTAATCTAACCAAAATATGTATTTCTAGGTCAGCTTGTATAACATTCTGAATTATTTACGGTTACAATTCAATCCCAGGTAGATAAGAATACAATATATTTTTAAACCTAAAAGTGACTTTAAGCTTATAATATTGGTCTACTGCACTAAATGGTGCCATTATGGACTTGTTTTCAGCCGGGGATTTAAGGCGTCGACATGATTTCCGAATATGATACTAAACATAAGATGTAACGTAACGTTCTTCGTCAAGAAGACCCTACGCTCGCCGAGCGATCGGAATACAAGCAAAGACGCGGTAGGTAGCTATAACATAATACGGGGTAATTTTATTTTTTCAGTCGCCCACGACTTTTTGAACAGAGCGGCTTCTGTATTCAACGAGGGGTCTCAGACGCGCGGGGGCATGGTTCGAATTTCTTGCGAAATGACTGTAGTAAAATAGCGTTAACATTTTTTTTTGTACATAAGTATATAGTTGAACTACCCTATTGAAATAATTAACTACCGAGAAGTTCAAGAATATCATAAGTATTGAGTTTATTGCTCACGCTCACGATTCTGTGTTGCGTGATTGCATACCAGCGTAAGCAGGACAGCGTAAAGTGACGTGGACTTACTTTCTATCCCTCTCACTCACTCCAATAAGCGAGTATGAGCGGCAAGGATAGAAAGTAAGTCTACAGTATGAGCTTACCATGAGCTGCCTCCGTAAGTTTAACTGTGTCGAGTGCATAATTTTCTTACTGTCCAACCGACATATAGTCGCGTATTGGTACGGATAGAAACAAAGCTAAGTACTTGATACAATTAGACTTTCGTGGCTAGCTCATGTAGCCGTAAGCACGTCGCATCAAATTCCAAATTTTATTCATAGAGCTCGATGTTCTGTAGGTATTTCATTCAATTTTCATCCGTAAATTTACCTTAGTTACAATATCTCTCGTTACTTCAATCTTATTACTTAGATGTCTGAGAAAGGATTGCATTTCTTAAAAATAACTACTAAACCACACAAGTGCCCCTAATACCAATGCAACCTCAAAGCTTCCGAAAGTCCAAGTAAAAAAATTAAACACACCAATAAATATACCCAATAATCCCAATATAGCAATAAAGTATCATTTGCAAAACAAACATTTTTTCTAAAGACTCCCCAGGGACGCGACCCACATGCGCGCGAGTCGCTTTGATCTCAACTCGAGAGCTTACTACTCGTAAATCTGCGCCTTAAATATAGAAATACACATCTCCTTCTCAACCCACATGCGATTTTCTTCCGTATGTATAGACTCATTAAGGTTATAATGGCGTGGTTGTTATGGCAGTTGTGACGTTTTGTGGTTCTGTGCCAGTAAATATTGTCGAGACAAATTTTGAATGTGGAGAATCATCAGGTTTACAGTTAGGCTGATTTAATTAGATTTATTAAGTGTTGAAATTATTTGATGGAAATTGGAACAGATTCTGTTAGGGTTAGTGCTGATTAGCGACAGGTACAGGGTGTTGTTGTAACTGCGAATTATCTTACAGGCATCGACATTGATGATAGGTAATCTACTTACTTAAATATATTAAGATCGTACAATTAGTAGTTATATATTGTATGTATGTAAACAGTATAATAGTGTTTGTCAGTATAAAACAAAAAAGTAAGTATGGCTGAAGTTCCATTTGACGTCTTTGACACATATATCGCGATCGTGAAACACATTGGCGGATATATTTTTACGTTTATACTAAAATAATAATTTAAAAAAATAATGTATGTAAAAATCGTGCGTTCTAGCCTCCTCGCCGCTGTGTAGAGCAAAAATTTCCATCTATAAAAAAATAGAAAAAGTGGGTCAAAAAGTATGTATCAAGTTAGGTAATGGTTAACGTGAATTTCATTTTACTTTTTTCAATTTAGACGACGCTCCATAGAAAATCAATCAATGTTCTGCCTTTTTCTTAACCGGAACACTATACTGAATATGCCCTTAAGCGGGGAACAACCATTAAAATTTCACCTTGTATATGTTTATGAGTATTTATCATGAAATATGTATTTAGGAAAAAATAATTTCTATGTAACTATCACAACTTTATCACTATATTTATCGTCAACAAAAGAATTAATACCTAGGCAGCGATAAAACAATAAAACGACAGCGTACAAGAAGCTTTATTTTATTAAAATATTTACATATATACTACAAAAGTTTTTTTTTAATCCCAAGCTCCAGGGCAGTTGTAGTGGCGGTTGATGCGCAGCCAGTCCTTGTCGGTGATGTACTCGCGCTGGCCCATTATCCCCTCGTGCTCCTGTAGACAGGCAAAGATGTACACAACTATACATTACCAATTACTTAGTATAACGTTGCCCTTTAGTATTTGTTTTGTTATGATTCATATATGTATGTATAATTATTGTTTAACACGAATTATGCAATGTTATAGGCCGTTTCATTCACGAATGTTTCGTGCTTCTGTGGACGGGCAAAGATATAAATATAAAAATTACGTCTAACTTTGCCATTTTGATTTTTAAAAGTTGATTTATTTATATACAAGATTTTTTTACATGAATTTTTATTATTTTTTTAAATCCACGCGTTCTCGAATAGTAATTTACTTAACACTTGTCTATATTCCGGCCAAAGTGGAAGTCTATGAGGAGGCCTATGTCCAGCAGTGGACGTCCTATGGCTGAAATGTTGATGATGATGATTTAATACTCTACTCGTCAGATTATTCTGAGTATTCAGACAAGCTGATATTAAGTGGTTCTATCGTGAGTATCACGAACGTCCAAAATTGTAAACTATGTCTGTTATTCCGATCGAAACAAAATTGCCGCGGTAGGCCCTTAGTTGTTCTGTGCCAAATACCTGAAGAGCGATGATGGTGGGCAGACCGTTGATGGAGAAACCGTAGGGCCCGTAGTGAAGGCAGCTCACGTAGTCGTACTCGACGTCGAGGTTGGACACCAGATCCGAGGTGTAAATGTCGAAGTTGTGCTCGGTGCCTAGATAAAAGAAAACATCGTTAAATGTTTTACATACAATATCCATATGTAAACAAATTAAATAATTAGCAAAGATACCAACTTGTGAGTTAACTATGGGCAATAACTTACCAATGACCTAGGTAGACGTCTATTTAAAAAAAACTTATTTTTGACTTTAATGTGCAGTTGTACTTAAATCTACGAGTATTCTATAGATAGGATGTAAAGGTTTGCCAGTATATCTTACCAGGCTGAAGGTTCTCAGTGGCGATTCTCACGTAGTTGTCCCTGTTGTAGGTGGATTGCATGTGCAGGAAACCCAGGATGTGCATCCACTCGTGGACGATGGTCGCGTGGCGGAAGCACCCGACGCCGGGCAAGTTCCGGGCCAGATTGTAGGTGTGGACCCCACGAGACTCCCAGTAGCCAACATGGGCGTAGCAGCCGCCGGCAAAGCCCTGGGAACATTATAAGTCTTGTCTTAAAAGTAAGCAAATAATTCGTTGTTTATCATGAACAACGCTGTAATCAAAAATAATACTTCTAATTTGAATTCTAGTGCTTTATTATTAGAATTGAAATTACGACTCTATAGCATCTTGAAATGCAGCGTTATTCATGATAAGCATCGATATTACGTTCTCGTAGAGATAAGTCACAGACCGGATCAATAACAGAAAAAAAATCCTGAAATAATACGATTTAAACGGATTATATCATGTATATTAATTAAATTTAACTACATCCCGACGTTTCGAACCTTACAGGGTTCGTTGCCTACGGGTGACTGACAATGGAAGAAATTTGATAGATATACCTACCTCCATCAAAACAAGTACAAAACTACCTACAAAGAAAATATACTTAACCAAAGACATTTTAAGAGCGGATGTAGATACATATTTAGAAAATTTGAAAACTAAGTTAGTTATTCATTACAAGTACCTACTTTCAAAATGAAGACAAGATACGAAAACAAATAATCTACGCCGTAATAAAACTTGGGGAAGACTACTTGTATTTGTATAATCCCTTTTTTATTTTATGACTCACACTATTTCAAAATACAATGATGCGTAGTGGGCAAAGTTATCATGTATTGGGTAGATAAACAAAATCAAAGGCAAAATGTAAAAAATATTATGCAAATGTTTAGATTTTCTGTGTATAGGTATTTAATCGCATTAAAAAAGATGCGATTAAACATGTATGCAAATTTTAATGAATAGCTTTCTATAGTACCTCTGTACAATTGAATGAGTAATAAATTGTAAGCAGTTTTCGTGAAACGTCTTACTTTGTCGTTTGCCATAAGGACGCTTGGAAAGACAATTTATATAAAGATACAAGGTAATTCCAAACTTTACGGCAAAGTGTGGCGTTTTACTAAAAGGCTCACAATTGGCCGTCAAACTTACAGTCAGACGGACAAAGACGGTGTCACTCGGCTCGCGGTAGCGGAACTTGATGCAAGTGTGTCGCTCGATGTCGGCAATGCCTTCTTCGATGGCGGCTTGCTGCAGGGGACCTAAAATTATATACATGTTTAAATATAGAATAGAATAGAAAATAATTTATAGAGCTTAAGGTATAGCACCAAAACACGAATCAAAATAACTTAATTACTAAACACACACAATAGAAACAAAAAAATAATAATAAGATAAGAGAAAAATACATTAAAAAATCTAACAATACTATGTTGGTGCTGTCATAGTGGCTGCAAATGGACTCTACTCAGCATATGCTCTGACATACCTAGGCATGTCAGAGCGCTGGTCTTCCGTAAAGTTCAGGGCCAAGAAAAGCCAAGAAAATATCACCACATTTCATCAACTACTAGGCCGGGCAATTGGCAAAGCAGTTGTGTGTCCACTATAATGATGCTGCAGCCCATCACCTTCTCAATAATCATTGGTCAATGGTCACTTCAATTCCTTAGTCGACTCTTCGCACCCTTAGTCAAATAACGCAACATGTGATCATCCGTCAAAAGTGTTTTTATTACGGAAATAGCCTTTAAAATATGCGTTTATCATTATACGAGGGCTGTTCCGAAAGTTTTTAGTTGCTCCGGTTCTATTCATGCGATTTAAATTAAATTGATATCATTGTGAGGGACACTTCAATACTTATTATGGTTAATGAATGTATGCATGTAATGGGAATAGTGTTTTTATTATGTTTATTTTATAAAATGCTGTTTTGTATGAAATTTAACATTGCATGGAAAAATTGGCCATTTCTGACACATTTAAGCATGTTTTTTATGAAAATCTTTGAAAGCCGTACTTGAATATGCCCGGGATATTTAATTTAGCTCGTTTTGCTTTTTTTACATATAATTGAAGAACTATATTATTGATTGAATTATGATTTTTAAAATATTAGAAAATACAATTTTATAGTTTACGATTTTTTTCAATGCCTACTCATTTATGATTAAAGTAAAGGATATCACGTAATTTGTACTTAAAAATAACGGAAATGTCTTCAATTACTAGAACCTATAAAATAAAATAGTTTTATAACCGAATGATGTTCATAGCATCTCATTAAAAAAGTATCTTAAAAACCGGTATCATGGTCATTGGAGTAAGGCTCGACACGTCTAAGTAAAACAAAATAATAAAAATATCTAAAATCTGTACTGAAACAAATTTACACCGCCTAAAGCGTCATTGAAATATCCCTCAAAATGGTGTAAGTTTTATTGAAATCGCATGAACAGAACCGGAGCAACTAAAAACTTTCGGATCAGCCCTCGTACGAAAACAATTTTTATTCTAAGTTATTTAGTTTCAGAGATAATTTACGCGGAAAACGGCGTAAGTGATTTGTGGTCCTAAAATAATGCTACTTGTGCAAATGCTTCGTTGTTTTACGTCGCTAACGGTGGCGCGCGAGCAATCGTAACATCAGATACGTCATTTTTCTCGGACATTTATTATGTGTCGTATGTTGAATCAAAATTAACAAAAATGGAAACGGGAAATGATATATCCAATGGTGAGTTATTTTAAATTCTATTTAGATATGTTTGTGCAAAACAAACGTATGTGCACTTACTGCTGTTTGGGTGCTAATTATTGCCATAAAATGACCCGTCGCATGTTCATATACGATATTTTTCTCCGGATAATGATATGTGAAAAAAAAATTATTTTAAACTAATTTAATATATACTATGGTATGTTATGCTATGCGTTTTACGTAAATTCAAGATTTTTTAAAGGGTGATCTTATGTTCACTTGCGCTTGTATTCTACAAAATCTTCATAGTCGCTTGTCAAGATGCTGCATTATATGACGGAATTGTTAGTGATGTACGTGCACTTACGTCATTTTATTAGGTCATAGTCTAACTTGCGTCGTTTTTAAAAACTTTGAATGCTAGAAAATACATATTAACTGTATAAAAGTTAAAGTTTTTTTATGTATTAATTGTATAGTATACCTACGTAATTGTATTAACACATTTTTAACCTAATTACTCTAACTTTTATTTTTTTTACACACTGCAAACTTTTTCCTTAAAAATACAAGTACATTGAGTTTTTACGTGTTACTTTAAATTTCATAAGCTGTTGCGGAGTTTTCGCGCATGCCATCTGATGAAGACTTACTTCAATGCCATACCCTGAGCAATTTAGCTTTGCAGATGTGCTAAACATCATCAACAAAGGAGTTGTTTCACACACCTCTTTCTCGGAAACGTTTTGCCTTCAATACAGATAGCATACCTAAAACAAAAATGCACCAGAAATATTGCGAGGACATTTGCTCAAGCTCATCAATGTTTAACTTCGCTATGAGACATGTCTCCAGCTACATCTGTTACTTCAATGCCGTCCAGAGGCCATAAAAATGATACTACAATTCCTTCCCTAGGTGGTGAAAATTATGAAGTATAATGTTTATGCTATTTTAAATGAGAGCCATGAATCGGATATAGACCTACCGACGGTCCTGAGAGGAGAAACAAGACAGTTACTTAAAGGGTCGAAATTATTGTCTCTAAAATCAACGAAACAGCTAACTACCGCAGTATACTACCAAAGATGGAGACACAAAGCGTTATATATTCTGACCAAAACCTGAACTTTTCAACATTCTGCCTCTTGTTGGAGGGGTTATAAGGGTCGGCCGAATCACGAAACGTACTTCTATTGAAACTTATTTTCTTACACTTGCAATGAAATTTTTACATGACGTACCTCAAATCAATCAAGGAAGTACTTAGTTTTGGGTACTACCAGCGAACAATGATTTAAAAGGATTTCATACAAAATGTCAGGCTTCAGCCGGCGAAGCACCTTTCTTTTATTTTTAAACGTCGAAGTATGACAGACTTGAATCAATGAAACTGACTAGTAACATTTCTTTTTTTATTTCATTACAAGTTTGAGAAAATCACTATACAAGCTTCCGCCGGAAAAGGCTTGCAGGCTTCATATAGGCCTGCAAGACCTTACTTCTCGGATTTTGTGGTAATGTACTATTCAAGCTGATGAAGAAGATAGCACAGTTTGTGAGGCCTGTAAAATGTAACACCCATTTAAAGAGTGCAGTAGGATTAGCACAGGATGAGTGCGACAATATGTGCCGCGATATCTATCTCTAGTCTACTATCCATCCGTCTTTTATTCATATAGTTAGTAAAGATGGAAAATCTATCTCGCGGCGTCATACTGACATACCAATCATGTGCTAAGCATACAGGAATGTATAAGCTGGACTGTGAATGTAGTCTTTAATATGTTGGGCACACGAAGCGTTGAAGGTGAAGGTTAGGGTTGAAGGTGCTTTGCCGATATCAAGCACCGTCTACCACAGTCTGTAGTCTGGGAACATGGCCATAGATAGAGCAAATAATTCTATAAAGTTTGACAAGCCTCTGGTTCTCACTAAGAAGAAGATAAACGTTCCCAGAATGCTGCGCGAGCCCATTGAGATAATGTAATATCCAAACTTGAAAAGGATAGAAAAAAGCTATTCTCTACCACCAGCTTGGGATTCGGTAGTTCATCTGATAAAGGAACATACTGATCGACTGTGAGGGTGATGAGTTTGACGTTAGGCTTTTTAGTACAGGCAGTATTATTTTTCAATTTAATGTTATTTAAAATTGTATGTTTTGGTCCGATGCATGTTGATTTTAATGTTTTTTGAAAAAAAAAATACGTACCAGCGTCCCACTGAGTTTCTTGCTGGCTCCAAAATTGGGATACTTTCCTGACAATACAAAGGAAAAGATTTCTTCTCAGGTCCGAGTTGTGGGATTAGAACCGGCGTAGATAATTTTTTTGTTGTCTTTATTTTAAAAATACATATCATGAATTACTAGCAAAAATTAAACTTGCCAGTTTAGTACCTATATACAACCACCCTTAAAGTTTACCGTCTGTCTGTGGTCTAGTATATATTGTATGTGGGCAGTTTTTTAATTATGGTCTTATTTTCATGGAGGTAGATGCATACAATTTCCTTCACTGTCACTCACCCGTAAACCACGAACCCTGTAAAGTGTTCGAAACGTCGGGATATAATTAACTTAATTAATATACGCGATATAATCTATTACTATACTTTTATTCCATGTACGAGTAATGTAGAAAGTTTTATACTTTTAGAGACGCGACATAAGAATTAAGGTCTCTGCCCACTAGACCGTAGCATACCATGACCGTAGCATGAACGTATCAGACACAGAATGTGAGACGACACGGACTACTATGCCCACTATAACGTGTGTACATCGTTTCATATCCGTGCTATGCCCGTTTAGTGACCGTTGCATCCGCGTCGCAACCACGTATCATCCGCGTAGCAACTACGTATGATCCCCGTGGTATGAGCGATTCATACCCGTCGTTATCGTTCCATTGTCACAGTTTTATCAGTTTCAAATTGTTTTCGTGTCCGTTATACTACCTATCGCTCTGCTAGTATTTTCCTAGAAGTTTATTTCTACACTTATTTATCTGAGCTGACTTATCAATGTCTAGGTAACCTAGATACTGATAAGTGTAATCTATGATATTAAACTAAAACTTCTTGGAATTGGTAAATATTATTGTCTATAGATTTACGAGAGTTAAGTTCTTGTCATGATTGTCAATGTGATTCCGTCAAGTACTGGTTTTGTTTGATTATTTTTACATCTTTTAATAGTTTTGTAAGAATAATTAATTTTAAATAACAATGGAGCAACTGCTTAAAGAGCATAGGTTTTTCGAAAAAAAAGATATATCGATTTTGTGTACATATTGTAATAAAAATCTAAAACCAATAAAATTTATTTTAGAAAGTCACATCAAAAGCATGTTTCTTACCATGTAAAAAAACAAACAAATTGTGCAATCTATCTCGATAAATTCGGTATGTTATATGACTGTTTCAAAATTGATATTTCTTTTAATTATTTTGTTTGACAGAAACGAAGTCATATTTTTCAATCACGATAAAATCATCGGTTTGCGGGTTTACAATCAATTAAATACGTTTTTTTTTCAGAAAATAGGGATGCTGATTATATTGTTTGCGTTGTTTCGCCATCGAATATGCGAAAATTATTACTCACTATCCAAAGTGAAAAATTTGGAGAGTTTTGGATAAAAATTGTAAATACAATGCAAAAATGTAAATAAAACCCGTATGGTCACCGTTTCGCCGCCTGCGCACACCGTTGCGTGCCATGCACGTAGCGTGTCGGGGCCGGCAAAATATTCTCGCCGACGATTCCTGCCGGTCCGTGCATGGCACGCGACGGTGTTGGTCGGTGTCGGAACGTCCTAGTGGGCATAGTCTCATACTTTTCCATACAAAGAATATATTTTTGTCTGATACGTTCATGCTACGGTCATGGTATGCTACGGTCTAGTGGGCAGAGACCTTTAGGGCTCTTTATTTTTTATTGTTTAATTTGAAGAAATGTGACTAGAATTCGAGGTATTCTATATTATTTTTGGTTATTACTTCAGATTACTAGTGAATTTTATTTTTGTGTATTAATATTCTTATTAAAATGATAATTTTGTTTAAAAATACACTTTTTTATTTAGTATCGAACCCTCATTTATGAATATATTTTTGACCCCCGGCGGGTTTTGCTACACGCGATTGAGTTATTTACATTAAGAATGGCCTATTTCTTGTAAATAATATCCTTTTGCTAGGGGCAATTTGATGATTTTCAATAGAAAAACGACCTATTGCTACATGCGTCATAGGATGCTTTGTAAAACAATGCTACATGTGCACTTGCGATACATACTCTTTCATCAAATAACGACGGATAATCACATAAGTCACCTAGTACGTGGTAAAACAATGCCATATGTACACATGCGTTATACAATTTTCAAAAGTAATGTATTAAATAAGATGCAATATAAGGCATTCAGTTAGTTTTGCTAACCAAATTACATATGCAAAATTTCATAAACTTTCCTTCAAAATTGAAAAAGTTATCCTCAAAATACACTTTCGCAATCTTTAAACCTCTCTCCTGAACATTTGACTTTTTGCAGATGTGGCGTTGTTTTACCAAGGGTACGTGACAGCCACGGGAACAGGTGGGGTGGTGATCTATGTATTCATAATTCTATACTGCCCGTACCACGCGGCATTTTGAATAATATAGGTAAATTGGAGTGTTTATTTCACATACAAAGATTTTTGAAGACGCGTTCAAAATAAAAAAAAATCCTTGTAGATACGAGTAATATTAAACTCTTCTGAGATGTGTATGAACTAGGTAGGTATATTATATTTTTGTAAATACATAATATTTGTTGTTCGTATTTTTACGCATTTTATTTTGCTGTATCACGCATCCTGTCCTACTCCAAATGATTATCTGTCAAGATTACTAAAATATTCGTCATCATTACTTACATTCAATAATATATTTATCACGTTTAACGTTTGACAGTGCTTTGTGATTAATTTGAATTGATAATGCACAGATTACGGCTTTATCTGCGACAATCCTTGATTTATCACAATTAAATAACAATAAAACTGGTACTTATAGATAATTTAGTTAAATATCATGTCTCCGATTATCTTGATTAATAAGGACGGACGTCAGACTTTGTTGTGATACTTATGTTTTAAATACTAGTTCACTGACCTAGATATGTTTGTGACAATTAGTTTGATTTATTCTATTGCGTTAATTGATCCTCAGTGCCTTCCAAACAATAGTTACATGATGCATTAATTATTTCTATTGTAATTTACGCCCAAAAGAAAAAAATATAAGAGCTAAAACTCCCTTAACTTTAACTTCCACACCATGGTGTCGTCAAGTCACAAGGCGCAAGGCAGAATTTACGCATTGTATTCGATAGTTAGATCGCCTTCCTTGTTCTTTGCCACGGATATCGCTCATCTTTTCCGTCCGGATATCGCTCATCGCAGTTTTATTAGGCAAATTAACTTTAGAACGTACTTTCGGATGACGACGCTTGTACTAAGGACTACCATAAGTACAGAATTTCTAAATTAATGAATATGTCACTAATGGAACTTACCAAATTCTAGAACCATACTATTTATTAAGCCATTTGATCTTAAGCCTATATCATACACCTATATTATATCTCACACCGCGCTGTCATTCGGCCACATAGTCTTAGGCCAGATTTGCGCGTCGTTTCTAATGGTCTACAATATTCCATCCATTCCTTCTTCTAAGGGTTATTTAAGTAAAAAAAATGAATATGTAACTCACGGAACCTACCGAATTCGCCCTCTCCGAACTCCCACACAACAGTGTTATTCGGCCACTTGGTGTTAGGCCAGGTGTACGCATTACGGCCCATGGCGAACTGTTGCATCATGTCGTCAATCATGAATTGGTAGAGGACTAAGTCGCCCTGGTACTTCTCTCTATTCAATTACTTAAGTTTATTTTGGTAAAAACTTATCGAACATCTACATCACCTACCACACCACGCTGTCATTTAACCACATAGTCTTAGGCCAGATTTGCGCGTCGTTTCTAATGGTCTACAATATTCTATCCGTTCCTTCTTCTAAGGGTTATTTAAGTAAAAAAAAATGAATATGTAATTCATGAAACCTACCGAATTCACCCTCTCCGAACTCCTACACCACTGTGTCATTCGGCCACTTAGTATTAGGCCAGGTGTACGCATTACGGCCCATGGCATACATCAGGTCGTCGATCAAAAATTGGTTGAGGACTATGTCGCTCTGGTACTTCTCACTATTCAGTTACTTAAGTTTATTTTTGTAAAAACTTATCGAACATCTACGTTATCTCCCACACCACGCTGTCGTTCGGACACTTGGTCTTAGGCCAGATTTGCGCGTCGTTTCTAATGCTCTACAATATTCCATTCATTCCTTTTCCTAAGGGTTATTTAAGTAAAAAAAATAATATGTAACTCATGAAACCTAACGAATTCACCCTCTCCGAACTCCCACACCACTGTGTCATTCGGCCACTTGGTATTAGGCCAGGTGTACGCATTACGGCCCATGGCGTACTGTTGCATCATGTCGTCGATCAAGAATTGGTCGAGGACTATGTCGCCCTGGTACTTCTCACTATTCAGTTACTTAAGTTTATTTAGATAAAAAGTTATCGAACATCTACATTATCTCCCACACCACGCTGTCGTTCGGCCACTTGGTCTTAGGCCAGATTTGCGCGTCGTTTCCAATGGTCTACAATACCTATTCCATTCATTTCTTCTTCTAAGGGTTATTTAAGTTAAAAAATGAATATGTAACTAATATAACCTACCGAATTCGCCTTCTCCGAACTCCCACACCACTGTGTCATTCGGCCACTTGGTATTAGGCCAGGTGTACGCATTACGGCCCATGGCGTACTGTTGCACCATGTCGTCGATCATGAACTGGTCGAGGACTATGTCACCCTGGTACTTCCCGCTGGTCTCCTCGGGGTTGGCCAGGGGGTTTGACATGCGGGCCACGCCATCGGGGTTGTCTGGAATGAGAAAGTTGGAGCAGGACTTACAGACTGAAGTTCAGTGTTCTTAAACACACTAAATACAGGACTCAATACGAGTATGAAAATATTTTGTTTGGTATTTATCTTTTTTTCTTCACAAGTGTAATGAAAAACATTGAGGACACACGGTGTAAGCCCGCGCCATAGGCTTGGTTGGACTTTACTTTCACACTTGTTCACAGTTTCTTATTTTGCACAATGTCACAGTCATTTGTAACTTGCAATACATGGCAACAGTGCTTAATATATCGCTTGAATTTCCTTAAGATTTTCATACGTGTGTACTGTCTATTCATAGCAATGTGTCAAAAGATTTTTTTTCGGACAAGAAGACCCAATAGCACAGCTATGTAAACAATAATAATATTTAGAATGAGTACAGTTTTTCCTGTTAACTAATATTTCGCAATGCTGAATCTAATTGTAGATGTAAGTAAATGATAATTTTTATAGGTAGGTACTATTAAATTCGATCGTCTGATGGTACTTTGATTAAGGTTGTTTCGCCATAATTAAAACGGACAGACAAACAGCTTGGTAAAGAGAATTCTACTTTGCATATTTCGGCTACGGAATAATATATTACGTAAGTTTTAGTTAAAAATTTACATAAATTCGCAAATACCTAATTCTTCTTCATTCGTCGTGATATTTATAATTATCATTGTTATAACTATGTTGTTCCAGCGTAAAATATACCTACGACGCCGATTAAAAATTGGTTTATACCGGGGACCTAGATTGTCCGCATTTTTCATATCTGGCCGCCGTAGATAAGATATTTTGGAAATACGTGTGCAAAATAGTGCGCAACTATCAAAGTCCCATTACCCTTCAAAGAGTTTGGGTAGGTTTGGCTTAGGCTCTCTTAAGAGCATTTCTCTAGAACTCACCATTCTGGGTGTTCTCCAGGAAGCTTCTGAAGGCCTGGATCTCATCCCTGGACCTGGCTAGAGGGGGGGTAGCCAGGGCAAGCCCCAGCAAGCAGACGACCACGGACAGACGCAGCATTTTGACTACGACCTCTTTATTGGTTCCACGACTTATATATAGATACTTATCACGATCAAAGATTACGCGTAATTATTAATGGGCACCTTCGCATGGTTTTTCCAGATAAACAATTAATTGAAATCTTTACATGTAAAGGCCTATACAGGGTGAACGATATGAAGTGTTACCAATTTCAACAGACTGCGATTTTTTAGTTGCGACAATTTATTACTATAAGTAAGGAAAAACAAGAGTTAAAATATACATTTTATGATTAAATTTACTTTTAGTCAATATCCTACCATTTGCCTTGACTTTGGTCTTTAAATGGTAAAAAAATATTTGCTGGCAGCACGTTTGTGACCACTGGGTAGTGGTATGTGCCAGTGTAATGCGATCGCTTTCTTCATTACATTTGTACTAGCATGTTTAATGGCTCTCACCTTTCTCTTCAAAATAGACGAAATAAAAAGTCCGAAACTCACTGCACTGGAGAAATGACACGTGAACTTCGGTTTTCAGCCATTTTTGATTCTTACGAGCTTTATAAGCCGAAGCTCAGTTTTGTTCTTTATGTTTGCGGTCTACAACCCAAGCGTGCCTAAGACGATGCGGTGAGATGCGGTGTCCAAATCATATTTCCGATAATAAGTCGCTATTGCTTTGACACCAGACATAAAAAATTCTACTTGGTAACGCTTTCACCCTGCACAATATAATACGAGTAGTAATGTGTAGTAGTAATACACCGCATACTTTTAATATTACTTTAAATAGTTAGCTTCGACGTCACAGGAAAGTACAAGACGTCGGAGACGTTATTACCAAATTGAAGTGGAGTTGGGCAGGACATATTGCCAAGCAGCGTGACTGCAGGTGGACCAAAATATAAACGGATTAGTGGTCGCTTTGAGACGGGCGACGGGAGTAGAGCTGGGCGTCCGTCCGCTCGATGGGAGGACGACATTCGAAAGAGTGCGGGTCACTTTTGGAGGAGATTAGGTCAGAACCAGGACCAGTGGCGTACAGGAAGAAATGCCTTTACTCGGGTTCGTGGCGATAACGGCTGAGAATGATGAAATGATGATGATTGACAGTTGTGATTGTGACCAACATAGTTACAGAGGGTGACGCATTGCGTACTGTTTCATTTCATTTCTACGTATTAGAAACCTCCATTCATTTCATTTCAGTATCATAATCCTCCAAAATATATTTATTTTTCACATTTATGTGTGAAAAATTTATTGCAGGTCTCAAAATACAAATATTTACCAAGTTTCAACAGTACCTATGGTTATTATAATTTCGAAAGAAAGTGGCTGTGACATACAAATGGACCGACAGACAGACATGACGAATCCATAAGGGTTTCGTGTTTCGCCATTTGACTACGGAACTCTAAAAAATGCGAACGCGTTTTAGTTCATCATTTATAAATAACTTTTTTTATCCATTCGGCACTGGTCTCACCGCGAGCTATTGAGCTATGCTATGAACTATGGGCTACAAACACAAACAAAAGATACGCACTCCTGTGTAAAATAAAACCGGCCAAGAGCATGTCAGACCATGCTGAGTGTAGGGTTCCGTGGTTATTCCAAAACGGCTGGGCTTATTATTTTCGAAATAGTTTTATTTTAAAGTATTCTATAAGCCCATTATTCATGATTTTTTTCATAAAGTTAGTTAAGTATTTAAGTAGGTAAGTTAGGCAGTTGTAGTTAAAAAAAAATTGCTAGTTTTTATTGTACCACTTTGTTGGCATGATTTGGCATTTTGGCTACGGAACCCTAAAAAGAGACACGGCGATATTTGCCCGGCGGTGATAGCTGATAGCTGGGCGAGTATCGCCTCTTTTATTTACACGGTAGTGCGTATCTTTTGTTCGTTTTTATAGCCGATAGTCCATAGCTTAGTAGCTCGCGCCGCGGTGAGACTAGCGGCCCTACCGCAAAAAACGAAATTCGTAAATTTCAAGTATTTGTCTCTCTCACTCTAAAATGACGCCTTCGTTTGAGTGACAGAGAAAAATCCTCGAAATTTCCGAATTTCAATTTTCGCGGTCTACTACCAGTTCCTTGTAGACTAAATAAATAGGAGTAGGCGTGTGGTTGTATACTTGCCTTTAATTTTGACCCAATTGTCCGGATTCGGTAATCTCTTTATTGCAAAGACTTTTCTATTGCCTTCCTTATTTTTTGAATTGGTTCAATACCTGCCTAGTACCTACGTATTATACATTTTTGGCGAACATCCCTTTAATGTGTGAGTCCACAGTATCAACTAACCATCAACTTTACATAAAATAAACGGGAACCTAAATGCGACCTAAAAAACGCTCCAAAAAACGATGATGCAATTTTGCCGCGATTACAGGACATCTTAGCGTTTTCCATATCAACGCGCGTATCTCCGATCTTTTGTAGACGTATTATTATTCTTAACATTTTTAATCTATAATTAAAAATTAAAAACGTGAAGCATTTGAGATACTGAGTGCTTACGTCACAGTCTATCCTCTTAAGACACAGCCATACTTACAAGCGAAATATTCAAAATTTGTTACTGAATTTTTTACCAACATTGCAGGAAATAAAGCTGGATGCTTAGCCAAGTTGCCAATCGCTAACGTTTGGCAGCGTATCTTAGTTTTCCCTCTCTGTCACTCTTTCATATTAGTGCGACAAAGACAGTTAGCTGCCGTTCGTTAACGATTGACGATTAAGCGTTAACGATTGGCAACTTGGCTAACCACCCAGGTCTCGTTTTGTCCAAAAAATTCAGGCAAAACTAATGCAACTCTGTTCTAAATTGAATACAATTTATTTTTGTTCAATGTTAAGAAGTACTACAGTTAGGGCCATAGGCCTTACAAGGCTATAGTTCTTTGACGTAAGTTTGCTTGCAATTTATGTCACTTCTATTGTAGCCTTTTGGCTACAGAATGCTTTTAAGGGTAAATAGGAATTAGGAGTCGCTTTGCACAGCCTACAACTCCGAGAAAAAGAGAAAGGGACAACTGCAATTTAACCTAACCTAACGTATAATTAAATTGCCATCAAAACAGGTTTTCTTATTCCAAAAATAATTTGAGAGACTGATGGTCTGGGGATTGGACTGGTCAGTCCATGTCCAGGAAAACTTCATCATCGAGTTTTCTTTTTTTTTATTTTGAAGTGTCTGTCTACGCATTATTGTATGCACTAGGTACTTAATTGTAGGCACTTCCACGACACTTCTTATTTTCCAAAATTGTGCTTACCGTAGTGGTACTGTAGGTGGATTTGGGTAAGTAAAAAGAGATATAAAAACGAATTATATAATGGCCATATTATATACGCTCACATTGTTGTTGATAATGATAACCCTGTGTCATAAGCTCATAGACCACACCCTTTTGCCCCTACATGGCTTACACTGCTTACGCATCTTACTGTAAAAAAAATGCTATAAAGAATAAAACACAGTACTGATTCCTCCAAACATAATTTTATTTAAAGGTTCTGTACACCAAATACTGCAATATGTAGGTTATGTAGGTGTGGCAGCAACACAGGTCCATAAATCTCAATATCACGCGCCTTCTCTTTTCGAACAAACGCCATGGAGGCTAAATACTCCCCTACAAATATAATCTCTGTAATTTCAATTTCCCTACAACAAAATTCGTAACGACTGTTTTCCAAATTTCTAAATATCGTTGTTTCGTAGTTTTTAAGATACATGTTTCTCTTAATGGTGCCACACCAATGTTGCGTTGCGTGGACGCTGGTGAAACGCAGGGCGCATAACCGCACGTTGCATTGACGCTGCTGAGTGTACGAATATTGTGGTAGGTAGCCGAAGTGACGCTCAAAAGACGCTAGCAAGTGTAAGTACCTATGTTTATGTAACGTTATTGGTATTTGATGATATCTTATCAATTATGCATTTTTTGTAGGACTTGATAAAACCTAGACTCTGGTTAGTCGTCTTGTAATCTCGAAATCTAAGTTACGTGTGTGCTTACGTTCCTGATACCGAGTAATTTTGGATAAGGTCACAACCACAGAAATATATTTCAATGAAACAAAAGAAAACTTAATTATTAAAAACGTATATTCATAATCATACAATTTCTTATTACATACATTAAGCTTATACCAATGGCATCTCAGCTACGGGATCCTGACGCAAGGATTCCTCAACCATGGGTGTCTCGGGCACTTCCTGGACCAAAGGTTGAGCCATGGGCTCCGGCACTGGTCCCTGAGAGAAGGATTGTCCAGCCATGGGCACGTCACCTGATGGCTCTTGGGGCTGGGCAGCCGCGTCTGCGTTCCACGCCCCAGGGCAGTTGTAGTGACGGTTCACTCGCAGGTAGTCCCAGTAGGTGACGTAGTCTTGCTGGCCCATCACTCCGGCCCAGTCCTGAAATTGAAGATATAGTTAATTGTTGTTACCATGACAAGTCTTAAATAGAGATTGCAGTGACTTCAGATGTTGTATCCATTTTGTTAAACTACGTACAATTATTTTTAGCTTCTCATAAATAATGCCCGCTTTCCACCACTGCGAGCGGAGTTGATTGATTAACAGCTCCGTTTCTTGCATCGCTATACTATCTGCAAAACTAAATGGCGCGTTGGGCAATAAAAGTCCGCCACCGTTCCTTTTATACGGAACGCTACCTGCACTATTGTTGCTCGGCTCGCTCCATAAGGCCATGTGGGTGTGAAAGAGATTGCGCGATTCCGATGATTTCTGACCCTACAAGCCACATAATTTTGCGGATAGTATAGTAACGCTTGCAGTCGTAAACTGCATACCGACCCTTCGCCAGCGATTAACATGAAAATCAGCCATTATTGAGTCTGCTCCACTCGCAGGGAAAGTCGGGGTTATGCTTTATGGAAGAATGCCGATATGTTGAAGAAGATATAATCGGAAAGACTGCGGGAATCACGTAACTATTAAGTACGGGAAATGAAAGAAAAGATGGCGAGATGCTTTCAACAAAATCAACTCCTTATTGCTATATTTATGACCGAGGTCCTACGACGAACGGAAATACAGAAGAGATTTGTGGGAACCTTCGAGCCAAATAAGGGGATTCGTACTGTACTTTAGAAAGGGTACATACATATAGTGCCACCATGGTGGGGCGTCCATTGATGCTGAAACCGTAGCCTCCGTAGTGCATGCAGCTGCCGTATTCATAGGGCAGGGCCAGGTTGCTCACCAAGTTTGACTCGTATTTGTCGAAGTTGTGCTCCATACCTGTTCAGCAGATACCAAAGATTAATAATGGTATCTAAAGGCCTGGTTCCGACATTGGTCTAAGGCGACCAGCGGCGAGAGAATCTATAAGGAGCGAGATGCCGATATGGGAACTTCCTCTCGCACGTATGGTTTTCCGCTAAGCCGGTCACCTTAGACCAATGTCGTGGCCAGGTCTTAAGGCGCACTCCTACGTTCTTGGATTAGATCTTGGATTGCGTTAGGTAACACGAGGTAAAACGAAAAATGTATTGAACTAACGAGTTAATCCGTTGTTAGTTGTTTAACAAGATTGTGTTAGTGGAGTTAAGATAAATTTCTACTATCCCTGTGGCGATTTCCAAACAAATATGTTTGTATCATTTCATTGAAAACCTCTTTGAGGGATGTGACTCGAGTAGGTATTGTTTGTACTAACTGGTTTTCTCTTAGGTTTAACCGATACAAATTTAGAGACTTTAATGGGAAGTTGTTTGTGATGTCTACCATAGCATCTATGCCTGTAGGTATCATGGTAAACGCTATCGATGCTATTATGTGTGGACAAAAGGTTTATATGCATATCTGTCATACATACGACGCTACATAGTACTGGCCACATTTTTCTCGGCTTTGAAATGCTAATTTGAAAAGCTTTGAACAGGCACCAACCAGGCCAGATGTTCTCCCACATAATCCTGACATAATCGTCCCTGTTGTATGTGGACTGCATGTGTAGGAAGCCCAGGATGTGGAGCCACTCATGGACGATGGTGGTGAAGAGGGAGCACCCGGGCCAGGCCAGGTTCAGGGTGTGGACGCCGCGCGTCGACCAGTAACCCACGTGAGCGTAGCAGCCATCGGTGAAGGCCTGGAGGATTCGATTCAGATAATTAGAAGAAGATTCCACTCTGCTAAAGCCTTAATTGGGCACAAAAAAGGAATGTCGTAAATAAAATAAATTTTCAAATAGTCCCACAATTAAATTATTGTTTTTAAGAAAAAATATGCAAAAGGGAGTTTTAGTTCGCATTGTAAAGTCCTTGTTATGCCTATAAATAAATCATTTCACTGTAATTAATTTTATTATCGGTTTATTATTGAAAGACCCCCAGAATACCTTGTCCAACCTAATTTAGGTTAACCCTAAACTTGGCAGAATTTTAAAAAATTGTGCGTTCTAGCCTCCTCGTCACGGTGTAGAGCAAAAAATTCTGTCTTTAAAAAATACAGTTAAAAACGGCAGAAGAGTTTAAAATGAGATCTGATTTTTCCTCAACTAGTCAGAGATCACAGTACAAGTATACCTACGAATCTTTTACACCAACCGCGTTGTCATTTAGCCATAACAGAAAGAACGTGCATAGTTTTATATAATAGCTTGCCTGATATAATTAAACAGCTAAACGGTACAAAATATGAGCAGGCTTTAACGAGTTTTCTGCTAGAGCACTGTTTTTATAGTAACTACCAACGAATTTCTAGAGTACCTATAGCAGACGAGTGCAGCAAAATCTTTAGGTATGGCTAACTTTAGTTACTGTAAATAACTGGTATTGTTAATGTACATTATGTAGGATGTAAGAATTTGCATGCTATCTGTGAACAGCTGAAGAAGGTGGAACATACCCATATTTACTTTAAAATCTGTATTTAATTATGATTTATGATTTTAAAAAGTGGGTAAAAGTATGTTTAATGTAAAAAGTATGTATAACTAATGTAGTCGTGTGTCGTTGAAACTTACCCCCTTATTCATAATCATAAACGTCTCCTAACTTAACAAGCCGCTAAGTATTGTTTGTCCCTTTCGGTCTTATCAATATGTCTTTACAAGCGAAAAAGACAAACAATACTTAGCAGCTTGCACGAATCCTGACTGAAGGTGTACTTACGGTGACGCGGACGTAGTTTCTGTCGTTGTTGTTCCTCTGCCGGAAGCGGATGCAGGTGTAGTACTCGATGGCGCGCATGCCATTCAAGATGGCGTTTTGTGCGGCCTGGGCTGAAATTATCAAATTATCACTGAAAAGTCCCCGGGACTTAAGTATGGAGAATGTGGTTCCAGTTCAACTCGCCGTAATAAAATATTTTGTTCAGGGCACTAAAAGCTTATAGATTTTCTTCGCAGCAAATGAACACAGGTTAAAACTTGTGCCCTAGTAGTGCCCTGAACAAAAGATTAAATTTTATAGGTGCCAACACCATGGTGTTTAGGTTTATTTCTGAGTTTTGGTTTTAACGATCATATATATCTATTCGATTTTACAGATTGACTGAGCGTTAGCGATTGGCATCTTGACTACGCACTCCGTAGCCATGACTTTGCAAGTATCGGTAACGTTAAGTTTTACTCGATACGTAAAGCAGTCCATCTCGCACGCTCCAATCACGTCGCACGTCAGTGCGAGCGCGATGGAATGCATTACGTTTCGAGTAAAATCTAATCCTCCCAACTCATTGTACGGCTAGCAACGCGGCTAAGCATCCTGGTCTACTTGATATCTACGGTAAAGTAACATTTCAAATCAGATTATAAGAAAAATATTTATTTTATTACTTGTTGTTTCGTTTATTTATTAAGAGTGACCTTGAGCTCTGATTCTGTGGCACTAATGAAAAAATCCCCGAGGGTTGTCAATAAGGGTATATATACCTAAGTTTAATACAAGTGATTAAGTAGGTTCACTATATTATTATATTATACACAGTTTTACAATATAGTCGGCATGTTATACTCTTCACAGGGCTACAGAATTGCGTTATAACATTTCAAATACTTACTGAAATGTCCAGCTGCGAACTCGTAAACAACGACATTGTCAGGCCACTTAGTGTTCGGCCAGATGTACGCGTTGCGGCCGCTGGCGAAGTCTCCAACCATGGCTTGCACCTGCTCCTCATCCAGGAGTATATCGCCCTGGAACTTCCCGCTGTTCTCCCAGACCTTGGCTTGAGGGTTCGCAGCTTGCCGGTCCTCGATGCGGAACCCTGAGGCTGTGAGCAAAGGGGTTTTTTAACCTTGTCTTGGCAATATGAGTTGCAGCAAGGTATGGAGCTGTACAGTTATTTATTTATTTAACCCTTTACCAGTTATTGAGGGTTATAGACGACAACGGAAAGATATAGCATGAGTGCTATGAGCTTTGTAAGTATAAGGCTTGTTCACGAAATAAAGTAGCCATTGCTGTTTAATACTTTTTTGTGTATGAGACTATACCTTAGTATGGGTGTTATTACAAAGAAGGGCTCTTTGCCTATCATCTCGGACGCTGTGGTTGATATTTATATCAATTTCTCCATAATTGTGGTTTTTATTTAAACTTCTGGTTTTAAGTAGTGTTTCTTCTTATTTTACCATTTTGGGTCATTATGTTTCTCAATGTGTCTTAACTAAATTACAATAGCGATACTATAATAAATTGTGAATCTCGTGTCTACAATTTTTATTAATTATTTCAAGACCAACATTGTTGAAATCGTCTCGGAAGTTCGCACTTTTTTGGGCGTGATTTTTTGCATTAAGCATTTCTGAAGTTATTTTGATTTTGACGACTTTTCAGCAAATGTTTTTGGATATTGGATTGTTAAACATAAAACAGAACAATCAATTTACAGTCCCATGGCTGTTAGAACTACATGGGATTATTGTGTCACAGTGGAGACTGATTTTACGATGGCTACTTTATTTCGTGAACAAGCTTTAGTATAGACAGTAAAGTACCTAATTCTTCTTCAAGGCTTAGCTTTCAAAAGGTTAAACGTTTATTAAAGATGATGAAAATTCTTGGCGAACACAAGTAGGTGCTATGAGTTGTCTGCGCATAGAAAATTGGAAATTGTCGTCATTTTTACTGACATTTCTCTTTATCAGATATAGAAGTCGCGGTGGCAATAACGTCCATTAACTAGGGACTTCCTTCCGGTATTAAATTCATTGATAAGTGAATACTCATTTTGAAATGACATTTCATATTAGCTGATATTTAAATATGCTGATTACTACACAGCAATGTAATCTATGATTTTTTTTAGGATTTATACAATTCTAATAACAATCAACTTTACCAACTAACTATGTTTACATGTTTGATAAATTTTCATCCAAAGTAAGCTTAATTCTCGACTGCTTTACAACTAAGCCTAATTTAGATAAAATCTCGAAGTCATAACGTTACTTCTGTTATAAGAAAGAATAACTTATCGATAAAATAATATCTAGTGGAAATCTCTAACAAAATTTTGTTCGTGCCACCGTGACTTCTATGTCTGATCTTTATAGTCGACATTTTAACTTGTAACCTACCAGTCCTTCCACTTTCCAGATAACTCCTGAACGCCTCGATCTCATCACGAGACTTGCTGACGGGCGGCACCGCCACCGCCGCGGCAACCAACAGGAACACACCTAATCGCAACATCCTACCCGAATACTCGCCACAACCATGCAACAAACATATATAGCGTATGTTATCGTTTGATGGAACGGTGTGATTAAACGGTAATCTGATAAATGTATCAGTTTAATGACAAATAAACATTATTGTTTAATTCTGAACTACTACGTCTAGTGCAGAGTTACGTCAAAAATAGTAACGCGACCTGCATAAAATGATAAATTTTATAGTAGTAGAGTTATGTGCATTTCATCTTCATGGACTTGAAGTATGTAGAAGTAGAAAAAAAATAACGATGTATAAAACATTGATCTTAGGTTGCCCATGGATTTTTTTGTCCTGCTTAGCTTTCTTTACTTAAGTAGGTGGTTTCGAAAAAAAGCGGCTGTGACATGAGGGTGGGCTGACAGACATGAGTGACATTACGAATCCATGAGGGTTCCGTTTGTCATTTGGCTAGAGAACCCTAGTAAACATAATTTACTACAGTTATGTTGACACCAGAATGATAATGACTGTTACCAATGGTATTTATTCACCGAGAAACAAATCCAAGGTTTACCCATAGACTACTATAAGAAGACACTACGTATGGTTTACTCAATAGTTATTGCCCACTTTACCTTCATTCATCAAAATACAAAATCATTGTCTAAACTGATGAATGGGTATTTTTCTTTCAGTCGGTTCAACTAATCACAGATGAATATCCCAGAAAAATGGAATAACCCGTATAAATGACGATAAGCGGAACTACTTATCGAAATCTAAATAAAAGAATAAGCTCGAAAAGTTGTCCTTGGCCAGCAGAAAAGGTCGGTATATTAATAATACACATACAATTGAATTAACAAGGGATTAACTCATTAATCAAGATAAACTGGGTTTTTTATCATGATAAAATGTCATTTTATAAGACAAATACCTAATTAACAATGGCCCGTTTCAATGAACCATTGCATATGCGATAACAGTCATCTAGATTTTTTACTTCAGGGTCCAGTCGGTAGGATATCCTGCAATGCGACTAATTTAAACGTGGAAGGACGCCTAATACGAGCACTCACGTCAAATGCCCCCAAAAATGATTGCGCATTTTTACCGCGGTGGGGAGTAAAAGGACGCTTTTCATAACTACGCGGGCATGGCCCCACCCACATCTTCGATAAATTGAAATGTGCATGTTTTCCTTCTTATTTTCACGGAAATGTCCGAGTTTATCTTTTTGTCTTAATCGCAATTTCAGGACCGTTTTTAAAAGAATTTTGTATGGCGACTCGTTTCTGTCATTGTCACTTAAGTACCAATACCTATGTACCACACCATCGCTTTTTTTAAGCATAGTTAATCATTGGTGTCAGATGACTGGTCACGTCTGTGCCGTAGAACCGACCAGGGATCGGAACCGGTTTTTTTTTAAACCTCGAAATAGCTCAATATTCCAAAATATTTTACACTCAATATTTTTAAACGGTTTTTATTAACTTCACCGCGTATCAACTGTCGTCGATGCTTCAAATCTTGTGATCGATTTTTCGACCACTTCTACTGCACCGAAATAAATAAAATTTGGAACTCTTATCAAGTCCCCATGACAATGCAATATTATAATATTTGTATCCTTGTATCCTCAAAGCCTGATGCTGCAGACGTACTGCTTACCTTAACCGAGAGTGTTACACACGTGAAAATGAAAGTATAGCATGTTTGGCATAATCAAATACTAACAGCCTAATCTTGACTTCCAACTCCTCATTCTTGATGCTGCAGTACTACAATAACCGCAAGGATTATCTTTTGTCGATATCTTGATTTTAAAGAAATTCTTTTGATATGAAGTAAAAACATGCGAATTTAATACTAATGTCCAACTCCTCAAATCTGATACTCCAGTGTTACTGCCTGCCACAACCGCTAGGTTTAGCGATATGTAGATTTTGAAGTACTGCTTTAGACATTAGGCAGAAACATACGGATTTAATTATCATCATCATCATCATATCAGCCAAAAGGCGATCACTGGTGAATATAGGCTACCCACAAAGATTACCACAAGAACCACCACCACAAAGATTACCACAAGTGCCACCCGCATCCCAGCGACCTTCCCCTGGACATGAGTCCACCTTGTGGGGGGCCTACCCACGCTGCGCCTTCCGGTACGTGACCGCCACTCGAGAACCTTACCGCCCCAACGGCCGTCGGTTCCACGCGCGACAACCCCGCCCACATCAGTTTAGTGATGTAAAGAGCTATATCGGTTACTTTGGTTCTGCTGGTCCCATTTCTAATCCGATCTCGCAGAGCAACTCTTAGCATAGGCCTCTCCATTGCCCTTTGGGTGACTTGGAGCTTTCTTATGAGGCCCATTGTAAGCGACCTCGGTTTAGTACCGTATGTCATTACTGCAGCCCGCCGGCTGATAGACTCATAGGGTCACGACTGATAGAGTGACAGCGTGAGTGATTCGCGTAGGGAGAGCCGTCGGGCCTGCGGCTCTCCAGCTGATAGAGTGACAGCGTGAGTGGATCGCGTAGGGAGAGCCGTCGGGACTGTGGCCCTCCAGCTGATAGAGTGACAGCGTGAGTGAATCGCGTAGGGCGAGCCGACGGCCCTACAGCCCTCCGGCTGATAGACTGACAGCCTGAGTGGTTCGCGTAGGGCGGGCCGTCGGGCCTGCGGCCCTCCAGCTGATAGACTCACAGCGTGAGTGGTTCGCGTAGGGTGGGCCGTCAGGCCTGCGGCCCTCCAGCTGATAGAGTGACAGCGAGAATGATTCGCGTAGGGTGATCCGTCGGGCCTACGGCCCTCCAGCTGATAGAGTAATAGCGGGAGTGGATCGCGAAGGGAGAGCTGTCGGGCCTGCGGCCCTCCAACAGATAGAGTGACAGCGTGAGTAAATCGCGTAGGGTGATCCGTCGGGCCTACGGCCCTCCAGCTGATAGAGTAATAGCGGGAGTGGATCGCGAAGGGAGAGCAGTCGGGCCTGCGGCCCTTCAACAGCTAGAGTGACAGCGGGAGTGGTTCGCGTAAGGTGGGCCGTCAGGCCCGCGGCCCTCCAGCTGATAGAGTGACAGCGAGAATGATTCGCGTAGGGTGATCAGTCGGGCCTACGGCCCTCCAGCTGATAGAGTAATAGCGGGAGTGGATCGCGAAGGGAGAGCTGTCGGGCCTGCGGCCCTCCAACAGATAGAGTGACAGCGTGAGTAAATCGCGTAGGGCGAGCCGTCGCGCCTGCGGCCCTCCAGCTGATAGAGTGACAGCGTGAGTGGATCGCGTAGGGAGAGCCGTCGGGCCTGCGGCCCTCCAGCTGATAGAGTAACAGCGTGAGTGAATCGCGTAGGACGAGCCGTTGGACGTGCAGTCACCCAGTTGATGAGACAGAAAGTATGAGTATACCCCTCGGGTTCGCGTAGGGCGTGCCGTCGGGCCTGCGGCTCTCCGGTTGATAGGCTGACAGCGCAGGTGGTTTGCGTAGGACGTGCACTCGGACCTGCGGTCCTCCAGTTGATAGACAGGGAGTGTGACTCTCTCGGATTTACGTAGTGCGTGCCATAGTGCCGTCGGGCCTATGGCCCTCCGGTTGATACATTGCATGGATTGATCCTTATGGCCCTCGGTTCGCGTCGGACTTTCCGTCAGACCTGCGGTCCTCCGGTTGGTCTGAGAGAATGAGTTTATATTTTATAGTCTCGAAATTCGACTTGTATAATGTGTACAATATACAAATTTTAACTTGATTTTCTCAATAAACCAAATTGATTGATATATTCCTTATTGTCAGGTACTTATTGTATGAATAACACGTCCATTTGAGACACTTCGGGCATTCAAGCTTACATTAACCACGCCCAGCTTTTGGTTTTTATTTGTCGATCGAGATATTTAATAACATTTTTTTAGTGTCGGATTTCTAAAAAATATCTATTCAGCAGGGATTCGCCTCCCGTTACACATAAAATAATGTCCATTACCTTTACATATGTGTCGTGATTCGCGATGAAAGCGCGAGAGTATAAGCGCTACTTAGCATGCATAATTTGTATTACATATTATAAACAACATCTTTGATCTAGAAAAATAGGTATAGTATCGGAAATCATCTTAACAATTGCATTAAAAACTTGAAAATAAAATAAGTAAAAAAAGTTTTAAGTTAAACGGTTTTTATTGCACCAAAAACTAGAAAATAAAAATTTATTGTATCTAACCGTAGATGCTACTTTCTGTAGATTACTCACGTGAAACTATTATCACTGTAGTCTTCCCAAGTCGGATGCTGAAAGCTACGTTTAGCCTCTATGTCAGTGGATTAAGCGTTACCTAATCGGAAACTTTTACCAAACTAAAATAAAAACGTGGGGGCGTACAAGTTTAAAATATGTAATTGTAGCTTTCATTTTGCAATTAATCATCCACCTGTTTCATCACTTCTACAGAGTTAAATAGCTTTTATCAAGCCCAGAACAAAACTTATTACACTATTCCTGTCTTGATTTCTATGTGCGTTCTTAAATAACTATAGTGACTTAATCAGAATAGCGTACAGCGAGCAAATTGCCACGCCCTTCGACCTTCACCAGGTCTACAGTCCACCTTGTTGCCTACCCACGCTGCGCCTTCCAATTTATCATCCAATCCAACAGGAAACAGCATATTCCTGAGATTAAAAGAAGCAAAAAATGTTAAGTGAATTTTGGTCAAATCCGCAAAAACAAAAATTTTTTTTTGATGTTTTGAATGCCTTAATACACAAAAAAGGATTTTTTTAATGAAACTATCGCAAAAAATGCAACTTAAAGTTTTTTTTTTACATTTGCTAGGTAATTAAGAATATTTTTGTTCATTTGATATCTGTCAATAAAGTGTGACAAGACTAAGACAACATGGTGACAAAATCGTTTCCTAAAATGCGTTTATCATAGCGTAACGGTCTGAAACTGTTTTAAGAAAAAATCAAATTTTCTCTTAAAATAGACTGAATCCAGAAAACTTCATATGACTTTTTTAACTTCAAATTTGGTCAGAAATCTGCTGTTGATTTTTTTCCCTTTCCTCGCGGGCACCCTGTATAACCTACATGTTTTTTGCATTGGACTTGGATTGGACAAAAAAATAAGGGATACTCCAAAATGTAATCACCAATCCTGTAAACGTTTAAATATCTATTGGGAACCAGCATAACTATTCGCAGTAGGTTATTTTTTTTTTTGTGAAAAATTACACTGGACCTGTATTATTTAACCGCGAGTGTATTATGCCGCAACATGATCGACGCCAACCTTCAGCAATGTACAGTCGACGTCAAAGAAATCATTACGATTTATATTCCAAAAATATATTTACACGACTTTATTGTCTTTACGTTAAGGTCGTGTAAATACATATATTTTTGGTACCCACACCGTCGTGATATCTTTGACGTCGAATGTAACTATCACATAAATTCAGTGTCGAATAGGGAAATTACGGTAATAAGGTTCGATTTTATTAAATTCGAAGACATTACTATCTGAAAGTAAGTTTAGTGAAATCGAGGCTAAATATTTTAGAGACAACTTTGCCCACGGGCAAACTCGCCCACCAGAACATATTCGGGCATAGCGGGCTTGGCCAAATCACGGTATTCCCAATTCCGATTATCAATCTAGGTACCGGGTTTTCCGTAATCGTGTTTGTAACCATTTAGCACAGTCATTGGTAAAATCCGAATCTATTTTGACTATGTTTATTGATAACCTGAAGTTTATTATTTCATTTGATTATGAATTTTGATATTACCTTTCCTTGATGTAACCATCTTGATAAGTTGTCGACTACGATGCTATAAGGCAATTTAACTCTTAAGTGGACTTCAGCGCTTCAACATATGGATTTATCATCTTAGATTATATTAAAAAATAAATAAAAATCAAAATATAATCCAAAATTTGTAATTACCTTTTTTCTCTATATATAAAAAATATTTCCATAACTAAACGTTACAAAATAATAGAATATCATTACAATGCTAAGTTTAAGAATAACATTACAAGCTAAAAAAATAATTGGACGTTACCATTCTTTCCTTCCCTTTAATTTTTAATATAAAAATCTTAGGAGTCAATCATCCCACGCTAGACCTTAGATTAAAGAATACAAAAATATAATTATTTTAAGCTAAAGTTACATCTAACTTAACTTATCAGTTCATAAGTCTTTACAGTTACATGTCTTATTGTTTCGTGAAACACATGAAAATCTCAACGATAAAAGCCTTAATTAGAAAAGATACAAAATGTCATGTATCTCTCATTGCCAGCGGCAGACATATACAAGTATACAGCTATAACTAGAATTGCCTCGGCAGAAGCTTGAAGTGGCACATCAAAGTCTTATATCTAAACTTACATGAGCGTTTACTAAATTGAAGTACTTGTGCCCTTATATTACATAACCTAAACTATCACTTTATTGCAATTGGAAAATATCAAATGCAAGCGCTTAGCCTACTTATATAACTTAACCACTATTGAAAGAAAAATATTATTTTTTAAATAAGTATTGCAAGATTGCTCATAGCAAATCTAAATAGTCGGCAGTGTTGACTGGTTTACAAATGTTTATTATATTCTTAAGATACTTAATACTAAGAAATAATACAAGCGATATAACAAAAAAAAATAATAGAAAGCATGCATTGAATAAATCATATTGCACCAATGATCGTGTTACACACCGAATTATATTAGATGTATTTTATGAATAGGACGAAACGTTTAATGAATTGCACGGCTAATATATAATACAGTTATTATTTAAAAGTAAGACAATAAAATACTAAAGATTTTACATTTTGAAAGCATGAAAGGGTCAATAGTTTGCCTGCTTACTAATAGATAATATGGATATATTACCTACTACCTATATAAAAATATCGTTCCTACCAATTATATGTATTTTTGTTATAGGTATTTATGTTATGGAAAGTGACGATCAACATACATATGAATACTATATAGACAGTTTTACGAAACCGTACGGAAAAAACTTTAGTATTAAGACAAATCGGATTGAGTTCTATCAGAATTTTACGTAACTTTTTAGATTCTCAAAAGATACCTTACATTTTGTAATGACTTAAGAGCAACACAATGGATGGTACAAAAAAGTACTAACATTTAGGGAAATATTTTGCACTTACTAGTAGAAGCACGTGATACCGAATAAAAATGGCATATTAATATAAAAATGTGAAGTATTTTATACTTACGACCTACCTAGTTATAATATCTGCATTGATAATATACAAAACTCGTACTAGATAGTACAAAGCTCGAAGTCGGAGATAAGCTGCCTAAACGAATATTTGTGATAAAAATATATTATATACCTAAGAAATTATTTAATTACTATTATACCGTTCGCAGAACGTCGGATTCGTGAAAACCCATTCAATACAGGGTCTTCGCTGGCACGCGCCCGTTCATGTTGCGGGTTCCCTACATTTGATTCTACAATATTCTGAGTAGATAAATTTCACTTAATTATTATTATTGCTTGATTATCATGACAACTGACTATATGTGGACCACATTATAATGTTTGCAGTTTTATTTGATAAGATTTATTACTATTGATCCCCAATAAATTACATCAGATTATAAGGTATGTACAGCAAAACATGAATTGTAAAAATGCCCCATTTTATTACAACTTAACCTTAACACGTTCGGTTCCTGTGACACAACGTCTGAGGTCAAAAAATCTTGCTTCTATGTTAATGATACTATAATAAATCAAGTTCTTAAGTTGGCAATCGTTGTGTCGCCAGCGTAGGAGGACAATCTTTTCGTTCAACATGCGTGTCACTGACATAGGAGTATACCGTCGATAATTTCGATCGACGGAAGAACTAAGTAGGGAGAACATTCCCAGGGACGAAGGTGTTAAGGATATTCTGCAAGTGACTAACAATCTTATTAATTCTAGTACTACAACACCAGCCTAAGAAAACTACGAAAGCGTATAGATTATATAAAGTTACATGTGTTACTATGTTTATCTACTCTGAAGGCACAAGCTGGCTAGCCTTATGCCTGGGTAAAGACATGACATATCTATACTATAATAAGTACGTATAATACAAGGCGTTACACCTAAAGCATGTAGAAAGTTACACTTTCGGGGAGTATAGCCATACACGCCTCGCTATTTCCAGGGAAGTATTTATCTATATTGACAAGGTTAGCTACGGTGCAAAGTTGCCCATTTTATAGTAATTTTAATTTAGAGTATGATTTTCCGAAACTGGTACTAATTTTATTTTTTCCGTTCTGTACGTACCATATTTATTTCTAACGCTGGGAAGGTATAGAACTTACCTAAAAATAATAAACATAAAAAAATCACGATAGGTAGATAAAAAAAATCAGAGCCATCATTTTTTTCAATAACGACATGTTTGTTGCTGGATAAAGGGTAGTCACGCATATCATAAGACTATAAAGTTTCTCAGGCCGTTCAAAACTGGAGAAACGGAACAATACGAACAAAAAACGTAGATTGCTATCGAAAACCTCTAAAATAATATTTTTATTATAAAACAAAACTAGCACCAAAATCGTGTCTACTCTTTTGTGGGCTATGTTTGCACGGGGTAATTCTAGGTGGAGTTGTATAAGTATACGTGTTTCAAAGTCATGCATAATTAATTCTAAACATCTGAAATCAGAATACTACTGGCAAGGGGACACTTTTAAGCCTTAGCAAGACAGCATTTAAAACAGGAGTAATTGTACGTGGGGATACTGTATCATGGGTAACTTTGCCCACTTGAAGTATGAACTTTTTTACACTAGTAATAGAATATCTAAATTTAAATCCCAACATCAAAATGAAGTTTGAATGACAGTTATATTTTACTGAAATATGGTAGGTAAGTTTTTATAAAATATAAAAATAGTATAAATCTGTACGTGGGCAAAGTCATACTGTAAAAGTACCCCCAAAAGCTTACTAAGGAAATATTTGCAGATTAGTTCAAATCGACAAGTGTTTAAAGTTTCTAAGATAATTCCTTGTTTAACGTTCTAAGCACTATGAAAAAGAAGGGTGGTAATATATGTTACTAATTACAGCAATATATTAAATAGCATTTAATAATCCCGAATAAGGGTGAATCACGTTTAGTAATGCTACATAATAATGATAAAGGAATGATCCCTAGCGATACAAGCATTGCATAAATATATACAAATAACATATATTGTTTTATAAAAATATTGCTACATTTATATTACTCATTATTATAGTTATAATGCTACTATTATTATACGTATAATGCATGTGTATATATTGCTGTATGATATGGTTACGTTATATCGCGACTGTGCAAAAATATATGCTGTTATAATGTTATTCTTATTATAGTATTTACTTTAAAAATGCGAGGGCAAGATGTTTTCAAGTCACATAATACATATTGCCTAAATTACTTATTTCTATAATAAACAGTATTATCTGTATTTTAGTATAATATATATTGTATGAAGTCGAGTTAAGGCACTGGTCTCACCGCGAGCTACTAAGCTATTGCCGTGTCTCTTTACACAGGACTGCGTATATTTTGTTTGTGTTTGTAGCCGATAGTGATAGTTCATATCTTAGTAGCTCGCGGTGAGACCAGTGCCTAATTGTAATATCAGTCAAGTCATAAGAAACAGACATACTCGTACAGTCGTCTTCATATATTTCAGTGCAGCCACGCTGCTCAAAAGTCACAGACCTGGGTGCTTAGACAAGTTGCCAATTGCTAACGCTTAATCGTCAATCGTAAACGAAAGGCAGCTAACTGTCTTTGTCGCACTATTATGAAAGAGTGACAGAGAGGGAAAACTACGATACGCTACAAAGCGTTATCGATTGGCAACTTGGCTAAGCATGCTGCTCAGATATTTGTAAGCACCCTAGCCGCTTTGATAAATCTGATAGCGACTGTACTATAGCTACAAAGTTTTATCCGAATGACTGTTATTTAAATACAGTGACAAGCTACTTTTGTTATTAAATAATTCATATAATACATTTAATAGAAGAAACTGAGTAATAAAAGATAGGTGCCTAAAGGAAGCGTATTAACTTGGAAGTATATATTAAATATTCAGACGAATATAAAAATCTAATGTAGTAATTAATCTAGTTTGGCTGTCGTGTAAATAACAAATATAATAGGAAAGTATTACGATCGATCGATCTAGGCCCACGGTAAATTTACTTGATGCCGCTCAGCCGAATAGCTTAGGAGTCGTCGACACTCAAACTTGCACTATTTTTTTTTTCAAGACACCCAACCGAAAAACCATCTTGGCTTATTAAGATCGGACTAGTATCTAATTTCAACTCTAAAGTAAGGAGAAGAAGGTGCATAGCTTCCTGTTAAAGATCGGATCTCCAAAAATTCTCGAAAAAAATACTTTTTTTTTATAACTTTCGTAGCTCACGACTGATGCGGCTGAGTGGTTGCTGCATATTAGTGAAGAAAGAATACTACTATTTAGTAGTTATTGCGGTCATCCGATCTTACATTAGATCCGATCTTAGCCGGGTGTAGTGTACCTTACATTTAAGAAATTTTAGACTTTTTGTATTAGTAAATCAAAAATTGAATTGTTAGAATTCTACAGTGTGTATATCTAATAATAATAAACAAACCGTAAACAAACTTAGTTTAAAGTACTATGAACCCATATTGAAAGGTAATTTTAAGTTGGTCATAATTGGACGTAGTTTAGCGAAAAGGATCGAACCTCAAACAATTGTCATTAAAAAGAATAGTTTTTTGTTTTTGACAGAAGGTTGAAGTTTTGTTGACACATTTTTGTAGGTTGAATCCTTTTCCCTACGCTACGTCCAATTGTAAACAAAAAACCAAAATCCCTTATAGAAAATTCAGCATGTAATGTAATGCAAACACTAACTACAAACAAATGGTTTTGCTTGCTGAATTAATTTTGTATGGAAAAGAGATGTCAGAAATGTTAAAAAAACGTGTGAAATGTGATGTAATATCAAAAATACCTATATTTTAGAAATCGACTGCAAAAGCTAATAAAAAATACCCGATTTCATCTCAATGAATAGCTGTTGTGAAATAATACTGAAAGAAATAGTAAGAATAGATAATACTTAAATACATAATACGTGCTTTTATTAATTTTTTTTTATTGTGATGTTAGGCAAACGCACTGTTCTCTTACCGAGTCGAGGTTTCAACGTGTTGACTCTCTTTTGCACTTGGGAATTTATACATAAGTGTGACAGGGAGAATGTCTGTCGCGGTTTGTGGTAGACCCTCAAGGATACCTATGCCCAGCAGTGGACTGCTATAGGTTGATGATTGTGATGAATATGTTTACATTTTAAAGCTTAGATATCAGAAAGTATGCCATTAGACTTGCTTTTATGTGATAAAACGAATTAAAGTTTCAGTAATAGCTGTAATTTGCACACGGCGTAGAATTATTATATTTATTTATCTTTTGCTACCTTTTCGCAATGATAATCACGTGAGATATAATTGGATTTATATTCATAGTCACTGTGGCAAAGTACTAAATTATACACCGTGTTTTTATTGCTTTCCGTTAAATTAAAGGGAAGCTTATTTAGGTCAAAAATATCAATTTCTCTAAGAAACTAGTATCTTAACTCTTACTGTTATTGAGTTATTAAAAAAATAAGTCTAATGACTAAACAAGTGTATTGCAACCTTTATTACATCCTAATGAAACTTATTTTGACATGTGCCGTCAGTCACCTGAGATCTTATTCTTAAGGTTCTCACACTTGCCATCTCAATTATTATGTATGAAAACGAAAAAAAAAATTTTTCCGTAATAAACAAAAGCCGATATACCAAGAAACTTCTATTAATGTACCAAGTAACTTGTCCAATTTAACGGAAATCAATAAAAACACGGTGTATAATAATAAATTTCGGGCACGTATATAAGGTACATTTTGATACAAAAATATTATTTCTAAGTGATAAGCACCTAAATGTTGTTAAGGTAAGTTGGGGTAAGAAGAATCGGTATTTTAATGGGGTAAGACAAAATGCTACCAGCAGACGTTGTGCCACAAGGACGACTTTTTGTCTTTCCGTAAACTGTTTAACACGTTCAATACGACGGGGGTCTTTCGACCCCTTACAAGGCATGGATAGTTACGAGTTAAGTCAATTGCCGCAGTACAGGTGTTAATATTACCCTAACTTACCTTATACATTTTAGTAAAGTTAATAGATATTTCGAAATTTATCATTGACTGTACCTACTTAGTGTAATTCGTGCTTGTGGTAAACACAAGTCTGAATTTACAAATTTTTTAACGTTATTTACCTTACTAAAATTAAGCAAAAAATCCTACCATTCAAATATATTAAAATATTATCGAACCGGGTTACTCACGTATTTAAGTCGATGATTGCTCGACATGTTTCAACCAATTAAGAGGGTCCTCGTCCGGAGCACCCTCGGGCAAAGCCCGACGCGTAATCACGCGAGCAATCACACGTCGAGCAATCATCGACATAAAACGTGAGTAACCCGGTTCGATAATACTTTAATGTTTGAGTCTCACGATAGTTATAATTCATTCAAATATATTTTCAAATTCATGACACCGTGTTACACGAGCCACTGAAAACCTTGAACGGGGTGATTTGGTAGGTTATACTGAAAAACTTTTACTATTGACTAACGCTCAAAGAAAATTTTGGCTCTTTCATACAAAATGTCATGATAGATCGGTCAAAATGTATGAAAAATACATTTTTTTAAAGTACATATAATTGGAGAGTCCATCACTGGTGCCGTGTTCG
>JALPQI010009953.1:0-39334 GCA_025490895.1 Thaumatotibia leucotreta | reverse complement strand
GTTTAGGCCTTGGGATATCAGTGACAGTAAAATGGAAGAAAAGGAAACTAACTGTGATGAAACTACTAATTTAAACATAACCCCAAAAACTAGTAAAAGGAAACTGCAGGAAGACAAAAGAGAGAGCCGGCTGCGAAAAATTCGTGGAACTTTCAAGAAAAGTGAAATAAACCTACATCAAGATGCTACCGTGTCGACTACCACCGCCGAAATCGAAGATAGTAAAAAGCCTACCTTATCTTCTATTAGCAATTCCGGATCGGCAGTAGAATCACCAGTAGCTAGCCTAACCCAGTGCTGCGACAGACTACTACAAGAAGAAAAAACTCCGATCAAAACTGAAACGAACCCAGTCGAACCCAAGTCGTCAACCCCGAAATTATACCAACCTTTAAGCTTGCCGCAAAACTTGCCGCCGCCGCTGTTCAACACCTTCATGCCAGACTATCCGACGGCAGATATCGCGCAAGCGTTCGGTGTACCACCCACGGATCCGTTACTCCTCGAATCTCTGGCACAAGGCTACGCCATGGAGCTGGAATACGCTAGAATCCTCCAACAAGAGAACGAGGCGAAGCTCCTCAACGCGCGAAAGCAGCGACCAAAGAAATACAAGTGTCCGCACTGCCAAGTAGGTTTCTCAAACAACGGTCAGCTGAAGGGGCATATAAGGATTCATACAGGGGAAAGGCCGTACAAGTGCGACGAGAAGAACTGCGGGAAAACCTTCACGAGGAATGAGGAGCTGACTCGGCACAAGCGGATCCACTCGGGGGTGCGTCCGTTCCCGTGCGCCACCTGTGGGAAGAAGTTCGGGCGCCGGGACCACTTGAAGAAGCACACGAGGACGCACTACCTGCAGGCGGAGCGGATGATGCCGGTGTTCGTGCCGCTGGCGGCTGTCCCGCATGTTGGGGGATATCCTTATTTATACGGCTACTGAAGTGGTTTTAAAAAGTAGCTGTGTCTAGAATGTCTTTGTCTTCGCAAGTATCATCTCTTAGGTTATGGAAACTGGATATGCAATCTACAGCCTAATCGATTTTCTGGCGTTATTCATATACAAAATGCTCAAACATAAAGAGCAAAATTACTAAATCTCGCTCTAAAGGATTCCTATTTTTGAGATAAATTGTATAAAAGAATTGTTTAACAAATATGTTAATATTTTTGGAAATGTCTATTGTAAATAATCTAGTTAAGTAAATGTAATATGTTGTAAGATATTAAAATATTAGGTTAAGGAAATGTATAAAATAGGTACCGACATTAAGGTATATATTTTTATAGAACATAAAATAAATCACTGAATATATTACAAAGTTGTTTCAAATTTTATCCAATGCAATAACGCGACCTCAGACATTTACATACCGTACCTTCGGTCAGTAGAAAAATAATGGTGGCCCCACACTGGCTGTAACAAATGTTATATAACGTTATAAAACACGATAACATTCCATAACGATTTTACTTTTGTATGCGTAACTTGTTATATTACAATTAATGTTTTATACCGTTATCAAACATTTGTAACAGCCAGTGTGGGACCACTATGAAATTTTGTGCCTTTTAAGAAACGAAACTTTGCCAGGCTAAACTAAATCTTAATTAAATACATATAGGTACTTTTACCTGTTTACTACTTCATTCAAGAATGAAGAAGGATATTCATTATCACGGAGTATAATAAATAGTTAAATATGTATTCGTCAAAATTAAATAATATTGCCTTAATTGAGCTTACCGTGGGACTAAATTGATTTGTGTATGTAAGATGTCCCAAGATATTAATTTATTTATATTATCATTATCCTTTTCCGCAGGCATTTAAAAGAAAAGTACAGCTAACATTTATCTGGCAGATATGTTTTATTCTGAAATGGTGGAACAGGCCCTAACAATCGCAAGAAAAATTTAAAGTAGCTTGGATGTAAACTAATTTGAAGCGATTGAAAAGCTTAAAAAAAAACTAAGATAAATACTTTATCTATTCAAACACGTTTTGGCTATAAAGCGATTTAGTTTTTATTTTTGAAGAATTTCTGATATACAGGGTGAAACATGAGTCGTGAACTCTATAAACCACTAACAATTGAATGCCCCACAACTCCCACAAGTCACTTAGAAATAGTTATATTTTTAATATTTTTTTTGTATTTATTGTCGCTTTTTCTAATTTTTAAGGTGTTTTTTAAACATGATAGCGGCTATTTAAGCTATTTAAGACGTTAAATGTAATAAATGTCATTGAATTTTACACGAAATTATTATCGGCAATTATGTCTAATTGCCGATATTAATTACTTCAAATTGAAGAAACAATTTAAATTATTCCATTGATTTGTCTTAAAAATTCTTGATATCCTCAAAAAATACAAAAACAAACCCAAAAAACACAAAAAATAAATAAATAACTTGCCTATTTTAAGTAACTTGTGAGGCAATTACATTTAATTGTTAGTGTTTATAGAGCTAAACGTGTTACTGTTTACAACTCATGTTTCACCCTGTACAATTAATTTATCACTTTTCTAATGATATGGTTAAAGCTGTACCTTACTGTGTACATCGGTATAAACAATTGTCGACGATTAACGATTAACGTGGTTACCGTTTGTAGTTATTCCCGTCTCATTCTAAATTCTAACAAGTAAGTATACAAGCACGATAAAATAGCAAAATCTGAACCATCATAAAGCACAATATCTAAGGCGCTTCATTTGGAATTCATCACGGTAAGGACTTTCCATTTTTTTATAGAAAATTATTTGCGCAAACGCTAGCGAATGCAATCGCGGCTACATGACTGTGTGGTATATATGTGGTCGATATAATGTTCTATGCCTGGAAAAGGAACATATTGATGGTTTTCCTTTTTTACCGTGATCTGGACCACTATTATCCTAGCTATAATATGGACACAAATATCCAGGGCAATGAAAAAAAAATCTGTGAACGACCGTGATGGTTGGCAACCTCTAGACGGCCGCTCCAACGTGCTACAAATTACACAAACTAATAGGTAAATTCAATTAAATTTTATTCAATTAAAATTGGCCGTGTGGTGACGGCAGTAAGAATACATTTGTCACCACCCCAACTCCTCCTGCGGGTGTCGTAAGAGTCGACTAAGGGATTCAAGTGTCACTGACCATTATTTGATAAAAGATTGATGATGGGTAGCAGCGTCACCATAGTAGACACATTACTGCAATCGCCAATCCGCTTGCCCAGCGTGGCGATTATGGGCATTTACCTCCTAATGCGTATAGCATAGTTAATAGGAGAGGCCTACGTCCTGCAGTGGACTATCATAGGCTGATGCATGCATGCAATTAAATTTTGACCTTCCAAATAACGATATAGGCATCCTCAGAAGAAAATAAGGGCCACTGAGTTTTTTGGCTGTAATTTAAGTAATACTTAATTTATTTATAAATATAATTAAACGGTAAAACTCACATGTATTTAATGCGTGCGACATGTTTCAGAGAGCCTAGGTCTCCATTATCAAGCACTGAGCCCGCGTTCACGCTAAGCTCTTGTCGTGTCTCTTATCCATGTCGCGCGTAGTGACTAAATTTATAGTTATTATGTTTCAAGAAAGTATATACTTAATTATTTTTTAAATTTTATTACATTTTTTCTCAATCAAAATTTAATACTTTATTAATAACAATTAACTAATTAAAAATTAAACCTTACTTATTTAGATAGGTACGCCACGCCTTATAAACTTTACGAAAGTAGAGGTCGTGAGAGGACCCTTATTTTCTTTTGAGTAGTATATTTAAGCGTCTGTTCCGTTGTCCGAAACATTTTGAATAGATCCAGAAGCCAGTCTTAAAGAATACTATCCTAACTGCCAATGTATCCATAATCTTTATAATACTTACTCAACAGAGATAGCCCCTGAAAGCCCAATGTTACAAATATCGATTCATCAATCCATTCATTCATTCAATCATTGTGCAAGGATCGAGTGCGGACTTCCGGTAAAAAAATACAATCATTCAATACAAGACAATTTGTCGTAAAATATTTTGACTTGCGTCATTGTTATCACACTTGCGAGCAGAAAGGAATTTCGGGAAATATTTAAGTAGATATTAATTTATAAGATATGTTATGGGTGCTTTTGTAAAACATGCTATTCAATGTAAGGTGGATATAGCCTCTTCCTACAGAAACTAGGAATGCACAAGATGCGGACAATTAGCATGTTTCGCAGTGGAAATATATTAATATGTGTATACGAGTATAGAACAAAAATAGCATTTTCCAATTACACGAAAGTACAACAACCAAATAAATATTCGGAAACGTTTATTCTGGATATATTTATTAACATTAATAATTAATATCTAAATGTAGATATACATATTACTTCTACAAACTACACAACGAGAAAAGAGAATGAATTACGTTAATTGAAAAATATTAGCAAAACATATAATTTTTAGGGTTTCGCTATGTCCGTTTGTCCGTCAGTCTGCCTGTCCGCAGCATCCGTAACTGTTAGTACTAAAAATTTAATAAGCGCCTAAAAAGAACGTTTTTTATAACTGCTCCAGAATTTAAAAAATGTGGTCCCTCTAACTTTCGATTCGTGTGTCCGACAAATACCTACGATAAAAATCAGGAATATTGGGCTTATAGGTACAATTCTACTATGAAATAAAACTTTTTCGTACATAGGCCCAGCCGTTTTTGAATAACTACGGAACCCTACACTGAGCACAGCCCGACATGCTACAGGCTGTTTTTCTTTAAAATTATTATTCCCGTATTGATGACGCTTAAAGATGTCTCTATTAGACCAGCAATAAATTAATAAGGGCTCGACACCTCAGCAGCGACAAAATAAAGCTATTACATACAAATTAGACCATTTCCCACGTTTGACCCAAATACGGAATCATTCACTCGTTGAGTGAATGAATAACGGAAGTTCCGGTCGCAGCATGAGGTCTTTTTACTACAAATTGGACTGTTATTTTTTTTCAGTAATGTTTGATGTTGTAATTTTTAGCGGGGGTCTGTTACGACTATTGCGCAAGTAAATTCTACAGGATTTATTTAACAGTAGGTAAGTAAATTCGTATGCAAGTTGAACATTTTAATTGAACACAAAAAAAGGTCTTTGTGCTGTTTGTAAATGGCCATTTCACGTTAAACTTCAATAACACTTAATAATAACGTATTTTCTACTTTGAACAATTATTCATGTACATAACAGATCAATTAAGTAACTAAAATATAAGGGCATTGATTTTTATCTCACTTTAGATATTTTTTTCGTTCAATTTTAATCGTGACTACAAATGTTGGTCCCGAATTTGTATGAAACTAAGAGTTTGTCAACAGAGACACGGTAATATTAATAAAAAATCCCCACTTTCTGTGGCATCAGCCGCGAAAGCTTAGGACGTGGGTTCATATTCCACCCCGGCGTTGGTAAACTACGATACTCTTTCTTTGGTATGACATTATATTTAAATGATAATTCTATTTTCCCCTCACTAGCTCGTAAAGCGCTCGTTTATCGTTTAATACGAGCGGGTAAAAACGCTTTTTACACACTTGTGAATAAAGTAATTTGACATTACTCTAATTCCTATAGCCCCCCTACTGCCTAGTATAAGTGGATCTGTATGACCGTAGTAAACATGCGCAATCGGAGCTCACATGTTAAATTGGTCGTTCTCATGGGTGACTTTGTAAGCCATTGGCTATATTTAAATACCACTCTATGATACGTTTCGACATTAAGTTTTAAATGGTTTCTTTAAGTTAATTTACATTTGGATGAGATTTGTAATCATATTTCCTCGCGATAGTGAGGGGAAAAAATTTGTATTACACTTGGCGGCAAAGTTTGTTCAACTCTCATGCCTTGAGACCTTCGCAATGCTCAAGATTCCAGTTTTTGAACCACTCGCTACGCTCGTGGCTCAATTTTGGAATCTTTCGCTAGCTCAGGTCTCAATATTGGCACGACAGTTAAACAACAACTTTGCCCCCTTGTATAATAAATAACTATTATTCGTTACTACGGTTATATAGAATAAAGAAATGTTGGAAGTAGTATGAATCGGGATTCCCGAGATATTTCAAAAAGATCAAACAGAGCATCGATTATCGGACAAAAAGCGCATCATAAAAAACTATCTGGCGTAATATTTTCAGCGTGTCTCGGCCCCCGTTCCCACGTAGTCGGGGTGTAAAAAGCGGTCACCGAGAAGAGGTGTGACCGACGCCGATCAAAAAACGGCCTCGCGTAGATGTATGGGCAAAGTAGATACGGCAACCTGGCTTGCTATCGCGAACACCGAAGTTCCTGAATTTCGGGGATCTCTGTCACGCCAAGGCGTCATTCATTTAAGAGTCACAGATAAAAATCTCAGAAATTTTCGGATTTCGTAGTTCCCGACAGGGCAGCACCGAAGTTTATGGTGAAGCTCAAACTGTAACCGTTATATTAAGAATTTGCAATAAATCTTCTAAATCTAATCGAATCACAAACCACATTTTAATTCGAATTTAGGGCGTTTCGTTTAAAATATAAAAAGATGATATCAACAATTTTGTCCCTAGAAAAATCATGCATGATAAACTCAAGAGATAGGTAGTTAGATAGTTACATATTTATCAAACTAAATATGTCATTCATTATCTACGGGAATACTTGAAATATAAAAACTAGAGAACAAATGACAATGGCTAAAATGAAAAATGAAATTAAAATAACTAGTATAATAACTGAAAACCCAATTGAAAAGTCCCCGCTTTGAGTTATTTTATGTGCCTAGACATGATATTTAATACCTATGCAAAACAAATGAAACAACACATAGGTACCTACACTATTAAAAGGAAATTTTATTTTGCGGTTGTCTTGTTCCATCTACAATTTAGTTCATCTTCAAAGTCGCGAACGTTTATCTGTTAGACAAACACAAGAACGAATATATTTTATTGAATCCTTGCCCGCCTACAATCCGAACAAATTTACTCAAAGGATAATTTATTGTGGATATCTGGCTTATAGCACTTTGTTCTCAGTTCATTCAGCAGGTGCGCGGGACTCCGCGGCCGAATGAATGAAATGAACGAATGATATTAATGACGGGAATAGTGTAAACATGACATTGTTTGGGATGCGAAAGTTTTTTTAAGAATTGACATGAAATGTGGAAAGGTTACTGCGAGCTTTTTGTTATATTTTAGTGTCAAAATTACAAAAGCGAGATTATTTTATTACCTCTTAATCCGCGAATCTGTGTTTCAAGGTTACATACTTAGGTATTTACTAAAAACAATCAAGATAAATTTGGCCCCGAGGCCGAGGTTAGAACATATAATACCTATTTAGGTAAATATTATGTACGTAACCCAATACCGTTACACTAGCGAATCTAATCTAAGTATCTGAACTTTAAAATGTTCGAATTGTTAGTAAGTTCACAATTGAGCGGTCCATCGTTGCGCGTAAATTCGACAAATTAAACGGCTGTCCACATTAAATATCTTTACCAAGAGCGAAATATGTTGCACAAATAGCCATATATTATCCCATTATAGCACACAGTCATCTTAATCAACGAAAAGGCATGCCTCGGTAGAATTTTCTAGGCGTTTACAACTTTTGTATTCTAGGAGGAGAATTAGTCTCGTGGGAACGTGGGTCAGGTGCTCACGCCTGCGCACTGGCTACCTGACTTTGCGCATCATAGACATTGGGTGACATTTTTTTAACGGACAAATATAGTTTTAGTGTGACCATGAGGTCACATTTTTACGACAAACGGGACTTATCGCGTAAACTTACGTTTAATATTATTGTGACGTTTCGGCCAAGACGTTACACCCGTGGTCGCAGGCAGATCGGCGAGAAAGTGTATCAACACTCTAGCTGATCAGGTTTTGCGAACTACCCGCACTTGGTTTTGATCATTGACTTCTAGGCTAGGGTTGCCACTAGGCCTACACATAACACTGGCTTTAAATTTCGAAGAAAAAACAAATCAAGTAGAATAAATCATAATATATAATAAGTAAGTAAAGTATAAAATATAATATTTAATTTGTAATAGTTAATTAGATACTTAATACAATGTTTAAATTTGCATGTCTTCGTTTGACAAAATATGAGAAACTCTGAATTATAATATAATCTACCACTCTTGTATATAGTAGTAATAGTATTAGTATAATTCTTTATTGTACAAAACACAGGTTAAATGAGATTTACAATATGACGAGGGAAGTTACAAAGGCGAACTTATCCCTATAAGGGATTTCTTCCAGTTAACCTTTGAGTAGATGAGAGAACACATAAATATAGTACCTAGACAAGAGTAGCAACATATTACCATACCTACATACCATATTTTATGCAAATAAAAGGACGTATGGTGTATGAATATTTCCGTCAAGTGAGGTTTTGAAAGCCATCCAAGATCATTCGAAACTGTCTGATTTCACTTGACGTTTTGTGAAACAAGTCGAGTTACTCCACTAAATATTATGGTTTGTATTTTACTCTGCTTTCACAGCCGATTTCTATACCGTTTGGCCAATTCGTCTTGGTTTTTTTTTTTGGTACCTATTATAAGACATCTAATATTTATAATTGATTTCACTTGCTTTAAAAAATCATTTGCAGGCGAAGATTATTCTCCAGAAAATTCTCCTTGTTATCCCTTTTAACACGCGACACGATCTTTTAAGACTCAGTCTAACTGAAGAACGTTTGGTCACCCGACACCCCGCATGAAGATTCGTAAGGATGACCAACAATGCAAATAGGATTATTTACCGCCATTACGCACAATACCCATTCATGAGTCCAAACTTACAATTTCATTCCCATACGCCAATACAGAAGCAAAAACTCTTAAACGAAAAGGCATTTCCATCACTTACGATCTTTTAACATTTTCATTCATTGACTTTTTGAATTTGTTCCGGCATCGGCATAGACAAGTGCAGTTTTTGACGTACATTTTTAAAATCATGATCGATTTGATACGATTTTTGTGATTGTGCAATCAATGTTGAAGCATGTGTATTTTGTAATACACCTTACGACAGCTCCCACGATTTCTGAACTTTGCTTATTTTTTAACATTACGTAAGACTAGAGACCACCGTCGAAGTTTTTTTTTTAATCACACGTTTATGTAGGTAGGTACAGCCTGAGAGATGGACATTCTAATAAAAAAAAACAAGTTTAGAGTAACATTAACCCCTCGTGTGTCGCGAATATTTTTTTCTAATAGTTTCCTCGTCACTGATCAGTGCTTAGACATGGATTAGACGTTCAGACGTTACGGTCGCAGGTAAAATGTAACTTTATAAAACGCGACCCTGATGACGACTGTAACTAACTAAAACCGACATATTATTTTTATTTTTCAATTCGGTTCCCTAAGGTGCCTCAATGCATTTTAATAAACGACTTAGGAAGGGACGTCAACATTAGAAATCAATGCTAATGATGCAACTTCCGAACGCAACGGAAACCGCAAGACAAGATGGCCACCCATCGTGCGATTTGTCATTGCGTTAATGATCGCATGCAATCCGAGTTGCGGGGATATTTTAATACGATAATAATAACACGGTGTTTTCACTTTTTTTTTTTTTTTTTTTTTTTATGGCACCGCGCTCCTGGCGCATTCAGCCAAACAAGTAAAACGAGGAAACGGGATTGTGAATAATAAAAGCGGAATGGGAAATTTGGAAAAGGATCAGGAAAAGGTAAAGTTACAGTTTGATGTTATTATGAGTAAGGAATGAATATAATGCTTTAAATATATACATGGATTTTTTATTTATATGAAGGAGTAATGAAATGTTTGTAGGAAATGGAACTTTTAAAAGTGACAGTTGACTATATAATACAGAGTGATCATATTGGTTACACACAAAAAATATATGGTTAAGATCAGCAGGATCAGCTCCGCAAACACAAGCAGAACTAGACACTCGACCCTGCTTTGCCAGGTGTTTTGGTGTGCACACGTGACCCAACCTCATTCGAATCATCATAGTAGTGGCAGATTTTGGCAAAGAGATTTTAGCAAACCATGGTTTCACAGGAATTGATGCTTGTATGCTTCGATAATGTAACGCAGTCCCTGCACCAGATGTCCATAATTCCTTCCATACACTTCGTAGGTATGAACTTGGTAGTGCTAATAGGTCATCTGCAATATTCTTATATGGAAACATGTCTCCACAACTGATAGCATCACGGGCTATATCATCCACCCTTTCATTTCCTTTAATCCCCCTATGCCCGGGGATCCAGGCAATGGAAACGAAATACCCTTTGAGGTGACATTTTAACAGTAAACTGCGAATTTGAAAAATTATTGGGTTATTACATTTGGATTTAAATGGAAATCTAGATATTGCCTGCAATGAACTTAAAGAATCTGAAAATATAATAGACTTTTTCAAACGCATTATAATTATGAATTCTATTGCTTTCAGGATACCAAAGCACTCCCCACTGAACACAGAAGATTCAGGAGGCAACTTTATTTTTTGATAGATATTTGATTGAGTATGAAGTACTCCAACACCAACACAACCATTGGCTGACATCTTGGAAGCATCTGTATAGATATGTTGAGCATCTTGCCCATCTGTTCCAATATAGTCTAGAAACTGTTGGTTTTGTTCCACATCACTTTTTGAGATGCCAATATCAAGCAAAATTGCAGGATTATGTGTTAATGATTCATATTCATATTGAAAAATGGGAAGTGTTAAGGAACTAACAGTGGAAGCAGAAATAGATTTAAGTTCCTGAAAACTCTTAATTAAACAAGGAGGACTCTTGTGTTTCCAATAGTTGGAATGAGCTATTTGAGATAAAAGTTCAGATAATATAACCCATAGTTGGTGGTATTTAAATTGTGAGCATCGAAAGATATATCTATCGCTGAGATACTGTCGTCTTAAATGCAGTGGAGGCTCTACACACTCCACCTGCATTGCAATTATAGGACTAGACCTCATGGCCCCACAAATGACTCTAAGAGCTTTGAACTGAATGCTATCTAATTTCTTAAAACCAGCCACACTTCCTGGTTCTAGCAAAAATGTACCGTAATCCAATATACTCCTAATCATGGCATTGTACATAAGTTTTAAACAAAATGGGTGTGCACCCCACCAGACACCTGATACACACCTAAGAAGATTAATGTTTTTTTCACATTTAGTGACTATGTACTCACAGTGTGGGAGGCCTGTTAACTTGCTGTCTAATATAGTACCCAGGAACTTAGTTTTTTGTTTGACTGAAATAGAGCATGAACCAAATCGGACAATGATTGGTGGAGGAAAAAGTTTTCTAGTAAATATAACAGCAACACTTTTGGGAACAGAAAGTTCTAGACCATTAGCATCTAACCATAACCCTAATAAACCCAAGGCACCAGTGACAGATCTACTGGCCTGTTCAATAGAGAGATTAGGCGAGTATAATAACAGATCATCAGCATATTGCAAGACTCTAACCATGCCATTTAGAGATGACTCTAAATCAAACGTATAAATATTGTATAATATAGGACTAAGTACTGATCCTTGGGGTAGACCTCTCCACACAAAACGAGTGATTTTATTGTTGTCATCCAAGACAAGGCTAATAGACCTCTGAGACAAAAGATTTATAATGAAATTAATTAGCATAGCTGGTACATCTAACCTATGCATTTTTTGTTGTAATACACTGACTAGAACATTATCATAAGCAGCACTTATATCTAGAAAAGCAGCTACAACCGACTCATTTTTAGAAAAAGCCAATCGGATATCAGAAATAAGTATTGCTAAACTGTCACAGGTAGATCTACCTTTACGAAACCCAAACTGGCTTTGCGATAGCAACTGGTTTTTTTCAACATAAAATTCTAATCTATTTTTGATTAAATGTTCTGCAATTTTGGCAAATACTGAAGAGAGAGCTATTGGTCGATAAGAAGAAACATCAGAAGCTGATTTGTTTGGTTTTAAAATAGGAATGACTATTTGGGATTTCCATGAATCAGGGACTATACCAGAATGGATAACCGAATTTATTATACTCAGATAGTAACATAAAATACCATCACTTGAGTTCACAAGGAAGGAGTAAGGGATTCCGTCTTCGCCAGGTGCAGTATCTTTTAAATTGCTTAATACTCCTTTCAATTCCTCTATTTTAAAGGGGTCATTTAAAGTAAAGAAGTTAGAAGGTTGACATGAAAAAGTAAGGGGATGAAACACATATTCTTCTGGTACTGATACCGGTGCTAATTTATTCATAAATTCTTCAGCAAGGTTAGGAGGCAATGTATGTCTAGAAGGTTCATTAAAAGCATGTTTAAATTTTTTAATATTATTCCATACTATGGAAGGTTTTACATTAGGATTGAGAGACTCACAGAATCGTCTCCATCCTTCATACTTTTTCTTCCGTAACAATTTTTTAGTATTACGTGCAACCTGCATGTAAGATTCAAAATTTTCAGTAGTCATTAAATTACGGTAACGTTTTTCAGCCTCCTTGCGTTCCCTGATGGCTTGGGAACATTCAGTATCCCACCAAGGAGGAGAAGGAATTTTACCCGTTGAACTGTTTTTTACAGGAAATACTTCGTCCGCGGTTTCTGTTATCACCTGAGCCAGAGCAACTGAACATCGGGCTACATCACTATTATCTAAGCTAGGCAAAACCAGCAGCTTCTCTTCTACTCTGCTTTTGAACATTTTCCAGTCCGGATTACACAAGTTATATTTAAGTCTAGGTCTCGGTCTTGAAGCAGGTGGAACAGATGATGGAAATGAAAGAAGAATAGGAAAATGATCACTGCCAAATGTGGATTCTAAAGTGTGCCATGTGAAGGAAGCTGCAAGTTCCGCCGAGCAAATGGATAAATCAACAGCACTGACTGACTCAGTAGGCGCTGTTCGACGTGTCGGAGAACCAGTATTCAGGACACAAAGATTGTAATCATCTAGGATTCGTAAAATTCGATCTCCATGATAGGTAGATATGGAACTGCCCCAAAACTGATGATTAGAATTAAAATCACCTAGAAGTAACATAGGCCTAGGAAGAGTGGAAATTATATTATCAAGCTCATCAAAAATGGATGATGATGGACGAGCAATATATACAGAAATGAAGCAAATGTTATTTACAATGGCAGCAACGACTGACAATTCGTCGCTGTGTGATGGAAGATGAAAAGGTGAGAATGATAAGGAGTTCCTGACGAGCAGGGCTACCCCACCCCATCCGTCAGGACGGTCCTCTCTGAGACATGAATAGCCAGTGGCTCTAAGAAGAGCCCCAGGTCTGAGCCATGTCTCAGAGAGGGCAAAAACGATAGGTTGAAATTTATTTAATAAATGAAATAGATCTTGTTTTTTATTTATTATGCTCCTGCAATTCCATTGAATTATTTTGGCCATTATTTTTAATAGTAGTAACAAGTACATCGAGCAAGGGGGCAACGTTGGACGGTAGGGTAACATTTGGCTTAGATAAATGATTTATTAAGGCTTGAATTTCCTCAGCCATTGATATGTCTGTCTGTTCTTTGTTAGAATTGTCTTGTAATGCGCAGCCATTTGGAGAAGATGGAATAGTGTACTCATTAATTAGCGCATTATGAGCCGCTACATCATAGCCAGTGGTGGTCTTTCTTAATGAACGAGGTTTCAAAAAAACTGTTTTTTTATAGCTACGAGACTGTGAGGATGTACCCGGGGCTGAGTTGTTGAAATTGCGGGGTAAAGCGTATTGAGGCTGAGATTGTGGTTGAGGTTGTGACATTAAAACATCAGCATATGATTTGGAAATGGCTGGATGAAGTTTAACTGCCTCTCCATAAGAGATGCAGTTATTTGCCATAGTAACTTTAATTTCTTTTTGCCTAATATGTTCCTGGCAAGACCTGTTCGTGGCAAAATGAAAGCCATTGCAGAGACAGCAAATGGCATCATCCTCATCCACTGAACAGGTATGACCAGAGTGCATCTGACCACACTTGAAGCATTTCGGTTTTGACCTGCAGGTGGTTTTTGTGTGTCCAAACTTGCAACAATTAAAACATTGGATTGTTGGGAAGATATACAATTCAACGAGAAGTGAATTATAACAGGAAAACACTCTTTTCGGCAGAACTTGACCATCGAAGGTCAAAACAACTGTTTCTGAGGGTTGCCATGAAATGGAACCATTCACTGTGACTCTGTGGTTTAAACGCCGTACTTTAAGCACCTTTCCACACCCAGTAGGCACGGAAATGTTCGAAATAATTTCTTCGTCCGACCATTGATTAGGGATGCCACGAACCAGGCCCATACGGGTTACTGAGAATGATGGTATGTATGCTGTTAGATTTTCTAACTCTACGCACGGATCAGTGACAAATAAATTTGCATCAACGTAACTACTAAATGCCATCGAAATACGCGTTCTGCCTATGCGCTTAACACTGCCATTTATAATGTTCTTAAATCCTTTTTTCATTAAAAATTTACCAAAAGACACCGGGTGCAGAGATGAATTTGTGTCCGTCTGTTTTAGTTGAACATGCACCGTGAAAGGTGCAACATCTGTACTTGAAAATAAATTCCTGCCAACCTTTACATTAGTGGTGTTAGAAATATTCGTGTCTAATTTCACCGAGGAATTCGTCGCATTTGTGGTATTAGAATTTGAATGAGATTGGGGCACCTGTAATTTATTTGTCTGGCAATCGCACGTATAAACGCCGCCATCAGTTTGCCGCTTTTTTTTATTGCAGTGTTTGCATCGCTTATAGATTTTAGTTCGTTTTCTTTCACTTTTACTACAAACAGATGTATCTGTGTCCATACAAGATTCTATAATAACATTGTGTGCAACCGTGAGATCATCTCCTCCGGGATCGGGAGGATCCCCGTCCAACTCGTTCTCCATCAAAAATATTTACATGAAAACTTACCCAATATGACGCAGTTTCAATAATTATTTACACAAATACAATAGTATACACAAATTATAAGAAAAACTATATACAAATTACCAATTTCCTGATCTACAGTATTAAAATAGAAATTAAAGTTACAAGAAACCCAAAACTTCGACCGCCGCGTTCCACGTTTCCCGCGCTTTTTCCGTGTTTTCACTTAGTTGAAGTAGTGAATTTGATGTACTCATGACGTCATCGGATATGCTTCCGGAAATTAACGTTAGAGGGCGTTGATATCAATTTCAAGATCTTGTGTTATCTGTACAGCCACTATTTTCTTTTCCGTTACGCGCAGTTAACAAAACGAAAGAAATGACAAAGTATTAGTTTTTTTTCATTACTTGGCTCTCAAAATATTTTTGTTTCTTGCTTAGAGAAATGTAATATTAATTTAGCTATACTTGTATTTTTACTTTTGTCCAATTTGAATTCTTTAGCTACAAATATTTTAGATGCATTTAAAAAATATATTGAATGAACGGAATGTTTTTGCAAGGTCGGCCATAATTAAATTTTCGCTTTGGTTGTCTTCGATGCTTGAACTGGAAGTGCATCGAAACGATATTATTTTAGTGATTTCATACAACGACTGTGCTTGTTCTGGACTCCTATAATTGTGCTTTTCCATGTATGTACTGTACATGGATTGGATTTTTGTAAAAATGGTGCGATGCGGTTAAATGTGTTGTTTGCCTAATTGTGGTAAAATGCGTGAGCATTTTAATGTTACTCAAAACGCATATATATGCAAATTGGAAGCCATTCGCAAAAACCGTTTCAAGATGGAAATGTCCCACGAGCTCCGTTCGCCGACATTAGAAAACTGTGCAATGCGGCTACTGTTTTTTTAATTCAACTTCAATCAAACTGATAGCAAATAATATACAGATGCTTAATAAGTTAGTACCTAAAAACTTTATGGATAAGGCTAGTGTAAAAATAAAACTTGAAAGTGACATATTTTTTTTGTTTTATTGTTTCTCGATCCTAGTTCGGGCGAACAAAACTAGGTCACATAATGTGTGAACTTCTTCAGCTGATTCCAAATGAGAAATGCGTGGCAAGTTCACACTTGATGTGATCTGGTTTTGTTTGTCCATTATTTCAAAGGTTACCAATCTACAAAGCTATATATATACCTATACATATAGATGTGTATATATATATATATAAATATGTATATATATGAGAAAAGTTGCCGGGAATCATCAATAGATGGCGCTGCAAGCAAAAACCTTGACTGATAACTCTATACACTACTATTCAATATACTCTATGAATAATAATTCAATCAGGGAAAGTCTCTGGACTACGTTCTTAGTTTTATTTATTAAGCTAATGTGGTCTCAATTTAGTTTCTGAAGTCATTGCTACACAAAACATACTAATTAAAGTATATACCTATATCATGTTATGGGTTGCCTTTAATCAACTCTAATTGTGAGATTATTAGCATACCTGGGATAACTGGGGGCAAGTTATAGGGATTTGATATCGATTAAAAAGATGTCGATATAATTATAATAAAAGATGTGCTTATTGAACATTCTCGATTACAGTACAGAGGTTCGATGTCATATCTGATATCGGGCCTCTTCAGATAGTACAGTATGTAGATGTTATTTTAATCAAAATGGCAATTTAAATATTGATATTCCTTTTAATGTTAATTGTATATTTTGAAAACTATTTTAAAATTATCACGTAACTATCCGTTTAAATTAAAATTTTATTTTGATTGAAGAGTAAGTACCTAATATTTATTTATGCCGAATAATATTTTGATGTTGTCATTCACAGTAACATCGATATATTTTTAGTCCATAAAATATTTTGCTACATCACTTTCGTATAAATGCCCCGAGTTATCCCAGGTATGATTATTAGTAGTAATTGTGAGATTGTTAGTATATTGGCGTGTTATTCACATTTTGATGCGGGAGGAAAGGCGTTTAAAGGTACAACCTATTTAGGTAGGGTCCTAAAATGGCTAACAATAACTCGCGTAATTTTGTTCAATTTAAAAATGATAATGAGTTACAATCACAATATTACATAAATTAGCATCGACAGTAGTCGTCAACATTTCATACATAAATCACAGTCAACAATGCGACAAAGAGCATTGTGGTCCAAGCCCGCTCTACGAGAGATAGTCGCGGTTTTATAGACCACACGTATGCAGTTTTTGTTCGCATTAGTATTGTGCAATGACTATTAATTCAACGATATTTCAAATCGTTGAGTGTGGCTTTTATTATTAGTGTTACAGAAATGGTGTGCAGTTTAAAGATAATTAATATAATTATATTCAGTGTCGTATTCTGAATTGGGACAAATCATCACTACTTGTTATGTTATTTTATTGCCTAGTAGGTACCTACTTAATTCTGTACTTTCTAAAGTTTGGTATCTTATATTGTTATTATTAATATAATCTGAATTCTTTTTTAATCCTTTACCTACGGGGCTTTAGATTAGTTTACTTGCCTTGGGACATTACTGCAAAAAAGGTTTAATAGTGTAAAAAAGGCGATTGTAATTTATCCTACCAATTCTAGGAATTAAATGTTCGTAACATGTGACTTATAATCGTATTTTAATAAAAATAATAAACAGTGTAAAACCGCTAACCTTTTTGATGCTAAAAAACCAAACTACCTTAGGATATTAACTCAAAGAAACGACACATTTAAGTAGGTGCATATAATTAATTGGGTACCCAACTCGCTACCTACTCACCGAACGAAACTGCTTCAAAGTTCTGTGTGCTCTTTCACTTTCACCAATTCCACAAACTCGTTCAAACTCTCCATCACTTCAGTAACATTCACCCCCTTTTCCTCCAAAGCTTGCCAAATCTTCGGCTGTTGTACCTTTTCTAAGACTTGATCGATCAGCGTCACGACTTTAGTTCTGCCGTTGTACACTTTAGCGCAATGTGGTTTTATAACTTGAAGCAGCTTTAAAATGGGCGGCAACATATTCTTATCGAGAGCATTAGTTCCAAATATCGCCTCGAAAAGTTTCAACAAGCCGTTACACAACATAGGCGTAGACAGCCGCTCAATCAAGCCTATCTGCTGATACATCTGGAAGGTCTTATAGTCACCTTTATTCTTCTGAAGCTTCTTATTCCTCGCGGCAATGTGCTCGTTCAAAATCTTATTGAAAAGGTCTAATGTGAGTCTTGTCACCAAAGGATCTAGTTTTGCCAATTGCTTGTAAAACGGCAGAAGACCTTTCGTTTTCATTACTCGCGTTTGCGCTTGAGGGTTTCCTGGCAGCCAGACTGATAGTAGCTCTACAGCGTGAGTTTTAATGTCTGGATCGACGTCTTGTTCATAAATATCGACTAATGTGTCTAGAACGGTTTCAGGAATGAGAGTGACTGTTGTTGTTGGTGCTATTTCGAAGAGAGCTTTAAGTAGCTGCAGGAGTGGGGTTCTTAGTTGAGAGAAGGTGATGTATAAGTTTGGTACGATGACAGTATCAAGACCTTTAGCTTGAAGAAAGCTGTAGGCGTTGTCTGCGCTGTACATGTAGTCCAGAATCTCTTCTAACAGCTGGGCCATCTTTAGGTACTGTTTCTCAGTTTCTTCATAAGGAAGGACGCCATCCCGTGCCATCTTTTGCGCTACTTCTGCAATAGTTATGAACTCTTTCATTGCATTAGCCATGCTCTCCGGCATAGAGGTGATTTCTTCTTGGTTTGGCGTAGCATGTGGGAGGATGTCGTTAGACACTGAAAGAATTAGGTTTGAGTTTACAATAGACAAGTACAGTATAGGAACTATAGGAAGCTAAACAGCAGGTTTCTGATGGTCTCCATTTTAAGGATTTCTCATGACGGTCTGCGATCAGCGGGCAGATCTGTAATGTAAAATAACATTGTTGACCTGACCACAGAACGCAGCCAGTGTGATAAGGCACTGGTCTCATCGCGAGCTACTAAGCTATGAACTATCGGCTATAAACACGAACAAAATATACGCACTCCCGTGTAAATAAAAGAGACACGGCGATACTCGCCCAGCTATCAGCTGTTTATAGCCGATAGTTCATAGCTTAGTAGCTCGCGGTGAGACTAGTGCCTAAAGGCCGTTGTGTCTATCATTGATGTCGTCCCATTCTAAGTATGTAAGTGTGAAAGTGACGCATGGCACTATAAACGTTAAAATAAAGGACCACCATAAACCTACGTAAGGTCAAAAGAGGCACATGTGACTATGGCCTAATAAGGCAAATCATTTGAGTTATTACAATCATTTGCAGCATCGTCTGAAGACACTTTATCCGAACTTTCTTCTGCAGACCCAGTTGTCGCCACAACTAGTAACATAATAACTTGGAAAACATAAAACATTGTGCTATTCTTCGACCCCATAAGAATATCAAGTAATATTTTTGTATTTATAGATCAGCAAGATTTGTCGGTGCACACAATATGGAATGTGACACTGAAAAGAAACAACAACGTCATGTCTCTATCAATCACATATTCTTCTTCTAATCACTTCTTGTCAATCAGCAACATAGTTGCTATAAAAAGTATAACATGTACGTGATTGATAGAAGAGCAAATAAATAGACGAGAGTATAATTTCCTTTGGATAGAGATCTGTCCGATCGACCAAAGCCTTATCGAGTTATCTCTGAGGTAATAAATATCTAAATTAAAACCTTTTGAAACCAAAGAGTCCTTACAGCACAAATCGCATCGTTAAGAATTTTGCAGTACTTACCTAAGTACTTTGAATAAAAACAAAAAGGTACAGGACCACACATGACTTCAAAGGCAAAGTAAGGTTCTCCATGATTTTGCAATGCATAATAATAGTTGTGGCATTTTACCACAGAACAGAACATTTTATCGAGGATGCTGGCGGCATCGATAATAGGCAATATAGGCATGAGCTCTTTAGAGTACCTATTATATTATTTGGGCATGAGTAGGTAATAGGTAGTAGTTTCGTAACAAATAATTCAAACATAATTATGCCAAATTGGGACCCGATTTGGACCAATTTGGACCCAATATTTATTTTGTTTACTTAAAAATGTCAATGAATGTCAATGTCAAAGATTACTTAGCCTGTTTACTCATTAATTTTGTGGAATTAATTTATTTTGCTAAGTACCTAAGTTACTTCGATATGTGTTTCATTCTGACGACTTTGAGGGAGATATCTAGCCTTTTCTGGATCCCAGGCGAGAATACACTGAAAATGAAGGCCGCTATGATACTTATTTCCCTTCTTTGCTTGGTTAGTAGATTTTTTATTTATTCTAATACGTTCATCCAAGATCGTTGATTAGGATGTTCCTGTATAGAAAATAAAGTGACGATGTGGGTCTCCGAAATATTATTATATACTCTTTATTTAAATATTTTCTTAGGCTAGGTTGTTATAATATGGTTATAAAAGTAAAATACAATACAACATACAAAAACAATGCAAAATATAAACACATTATAAAAACCTAACCTAGGGTGCCGCCGGCAACGGAGCGGGCCCAAGCTGCCGGTGGTTAAGGTCGCAGAGAGAGGAACCGACGGACTATCCGCGCCGTGTCCAGGATTATATATATTTATAATTATAATCCACTATTTCTGTCACTGTGATCTTCAAGCAAAAAAATGGATCTGTGTGGATCAACTTTTTTTTGTGTCTATTATTGCCATGGTTACGGTCGCCTGAGTCACGTTGTTTGCATAGCTTAAGTAGCATAATTTTACAACCAGCATGACTCAGGAGACGGTAATAATTAATAACCATGGCAAAAATAGAAAAGAAAAAGTTGATTCATCAATCTGCTTAATTTTATTGGATTTTATGTAGTTCTAATGTCTTGCTGATACAATTTTAATTTAAAATTGTTACTGGCGTCCCTACAGGCTTAGCCAAGATAACATTCTGCAAATACGATAAGTACACTTACAGGGATAAGTCCGCCTTTGTACCTGTCAAAATTTTTGTAAAAATGTGTATTTTTACCTGTGTTTTGTGACACAATGAATAATTTACATACATACAGACCAAGGAGGTTGGAACTCTTAGGGCGCCTATAGAGAGACGGCGTGACAGACAAAACCCGTGCCGCGCATATGCGTTTTACGCATATGTGCTGTCAGTACCTCTCGGGACGTCATGGGTATATAAACTATAAAAATATACCAAGAATGCCACATTCCTCTGTAATCTGGTGCAGGAACCAGTCTACGTACGTTAATAAACAAAATTCAAACGTTTCCTATCACAGGTAAGTAAAAAAAGTTATATTAAATTGAATATAAAATTAGTATGGGCGAGAGACATAGTGATGAGACACGACGCTGAATTTGTTATCGATAGTCTATGTAAACTCTTACAACTAAACGGTGTTAGTAGAAATTCAAAATTTGTTCCCGAGTTACGGACGTTTCCTATGTATAAGTAAGTATAATTATGTGTATTTCTCTATTTAACTACATATATATATCGTCGCCTAGCACCCACATTACCAGCCTTAATTGAGCTTACCGTGGGACTAGGTGGATTTGTGTAAGATGTCCCAAGTTATTAATTAATTATTATTAAAGTTATTAATTAATTAAATATTATTTATTGCACACCTTGAACAAACAAACCAATGCAAAGGTAACATATATAACTAGACAGAGGTTAAACAACATGCGGTCTTAAGACCGCCTGTTGTTTAACCTCTGTCTAGCCTTACCCTTAACACTTGTTGTTTAACTTTAACCTTAAAGCTAACAACTTAATGTAAGTAGGTACTTATTGTAAATATAAATTCAAATAAATGTATCAAGAAATAAAACTATGAAAACGGATAAACTCGCGTATATTAACTAAATTTTTACTTCATTCCGACGTTTCGAACACTTTACAGGGTTCGTGGTCTCCAGTCATCCGCAGACCACGAACCCTGTAAAGTGTTCGAAACGTCGGAATGAAGTTAAAATTTAGTTAATATACGCGAGTTTATCCGTTTTCATAGTTTTATTTCGTGAGTAATCCTCGCGGTAACCGAAGAAAATATTAAATGTATCAATTTTACTGTTTTTATATCATTCATAACGACATCATTTTAGTGAGATTTTAAAAATGAGAATGTTTGAATAGCTTTTTTCAAGTAACATTCTTAGTCAAATAACTGTTGGTTTTAATCTATCGATAAAAATATCGAGCAATACCACAAAACTATTTACATTAACATGTCAAAATTACCTGACACGGTCGATTTCTATGAAAATGACAGCCAAGGCCGCCTCTATCTCTAAGGTTACACACTAAAGAGGTCCGTGCTCTGTGATACAGACATAAGTCACGTAACCATAATGTATGGAAATCACGTGACTTTTCGTACGAATCTGTCATTATCGTACTTTTATAAATTTGCTAACATTCGCTATTCTAACCTCCCACTCTACGAAATTCGATCGTTACATAAAACGTGATTGGTTGATTTCGTAAAGCGGGGGATAGAACAGCGAATGCTCTTTTGGTTTGAATGCACCTCTTTACACGATTGCAGAATGGCATCCTGTCTAGGCAAGCTGAAATAGCCTCGTCTTGCCCAATGTGATTTATAAAGGACATATTCGTTTTTAGCAAATAATGAATGTATAGCTCGTTTAGGTTGAGGTTAAACTCAAAATTATTTTGTCTTTATGTAAAATGTAGAACAAAAGAAAAGCGACTATATTTTTAAACTTAGGTTTAAATTTTAATAGCTCCAACTTTGTATGACGGGCAGGACGAAGATACTTCATATAACATACTAAACGTATGGGTTGATTGGGCTGTCAGATGTTGGCGCAGTCGGATGCGCTATTCGCGCGCGAAGCGTGCTGCGCTGCGCGGGAGCACGTGGCGCTGCTGCGCGCGATCATGCGCGCGCTCTTCCGCGTCGCCAACCTGCTGCTGATATACGCTTCCATTATTGTTAGTTTTACGCACATCACATATACCTATCTCCTGCGACCATATACACGGTGCCTCGCAAGGAAACCACATAATTTTAACTATGCATTCTAAACATCAAAATAAACAAAAAATATTATGAGACCAAATGTCAAATTGCACAAAAAAAAATGTTTTTTTTTCGATTTTTTTTAGACTTTTTAACATTTCCAATACTTTTTATCATGACAACAATTTGTTAAAACTAATTTTTTAAATGTTTTTTTAGGGACAGGTTTTTTCGTCAAGTCTATTCTTATTTTTGTCAGGCAAAAGGTGTGGTAATATTAGAACACATTGTGGCAGCATTGTAATCAAAAAGAAGTTTTATAACGAGTTAGGTACGTCGAAAAACTTTTTCCGAAAAAAGGTTAATTATCTTTGGAACCAAGCCGAATCCAGGAAATTTTATATAACATTAAATAAATACTCTAAATATGCTCAGGAATTCAGCATTAAAATTATGTGGGCTCCTCGCGAGGCACCGTGTATAACATGGACGTCTAACGCCAGCTCAAAAATGCCCCCAAAACCAATTGTTAAATTGTGCCAAGATGGGCAGGACACAGCGCTTTTCTTAACACCGCGCATATGCCGGCGCAATATCTTTGACAAACGTTTGTAGAATATAGCCAATCAAAACTTTGATGGACCAATCACAACTATTTTTAAATGGCGGTTTATGTTTTTTGTTGTGTTATGTTATTGGTTGATATTGAAATTCATTACCGTGATGCATGAAGAGACACTTTTCAACTAAAATTCAGGACCGTTTTAGAAAGGCAATTTAGTGTGGCGTCCGGCTTCCATGTTTTATTTGTTCGTAGCCTATCTCAGTCCACTGCAGGACGTAGGTCTCTCCTATGCATATCACCACGCTGGGCTAACGGATTGGCGATCGCTGTAATGTTTCCACTATGATGGCGCTGCTGCCTATCATCAATCTTCTGTAAACGAATCGTCAGTGACACTTCAATTTCGTTTGTTTGTAAAATCAATCAAAACAAAGGAAATCCGACTTTATTATTAGTAATTTCATATGAGTATACATTGTAAATATTGTAATGTAATGTTCATTCGGCGTCACGAGGATGTGTAGGTAGTTAACTTTATCCTGCAACGGATATTTTGGGAAATGTAATGGATGTACTCTACCAAAAGTGATCCAAATTCCAACGTATAAATTTATCGAGAAATGCTAAAATGGGCGTTTTCGAAAAAAAAATCCGCGAACTTGATTTTTCCAGAACTGAACGTGCTTGGGCTCATTCGAATCAGAATCACGAGCTGATACGATCTAGATAATAAAAAATGATGACCCAAGATTTTCGCATATTTGAGTTCCCGTTACGTGACGCTCGTAGTAAATACGTATATAGTACGGTCAAATCGTATATTAAACTCGCAAAACATGTAGTAAAGCTGCATTTTTGGTATGTTATTTAGACACCATAGGGCAGTATAAAACCACATTTTGCAAGCAAAAAAAGTTGTGCTAGCTGCGTTATACGTGAAAAACTGTGAAATTTACTGTCTATTTTTAGTTTCTGATTTTTATAAAAAAAGCCTTACGTTTTTTGACAATATGTATCAGGTAACGTTTAAAGATGAATGAATTTGTAACAAGATGAGATAACATGCATTACCGTAGGTTTTATAGTTTCAGAGATTCGAGACTTCAAATAGTACCCTGTTTTGTAAACTAGATAAAATGTTGAGTTTTGCTAACGTTTTTGGTTTAATATCGCCTTACCTAATTATGCTACGAAAAACGTGAAATAATTATCTTATAGCGCAATTAATATTCTTTCATTTAAGGGTAAAATCAGGTCATTAAACTTTGTAATTGAAACTAAAAACGTGAAATTCAAAAAGCAGGAGGTCCGTTATCTAAATTTTTCATACATATCGCAAGTCGTGTTGCAAAGCTGCAATTTTAGTATATTATATAGGCCCTATAAGGACGTACAAAAATGCATATTACAAGAAAAACAATAAAGGGATTTCGGCATAGGACGAAAAAAACTGAAAAAATATTGGACTTATTTTACTTTTTGACGTTTAATTATTAAACTATTATCTTTTTTATACTAATTGCTACAAAACTTAGAAAGAATATTAAATTTGAAAGGATTTGAGCTAACTTGCATTACCCTAAATTATATAGATTTAGAGATACGACATTTCAAAATGTGCCCTTCATTAAGTTAAGAAAATAAATGCATGTTTTGAAGCCTCGTATACCCCCAACTATAAGACTTACAGTAATTGTTATCGGCTCAATTTGTTCCAAATTTAATGTAGTTATTATCTACAATTACTTTTTTTTCTTAGCGCGAACGTTTTGCCAATATTTAGTTAATAGCTTGAACGTAACCTAAAATTTGTTAATGTTTTGATAAAAGGGCACTTTATGAAATGTCGTATCTCAAAATATATATAACTTACGGTGATGCAACGTAGCTCAAATCCTTTCAAATTTAATGTTCTTTCTTAGTTTTATAGCAATCAGTATCAAAAAGATAATAGATTTTTAGTTAAACGTCAAAAACTAAAAAAAGTGCGAAATTTTTTCCGTTTTTTAAGTCCTACGCCCAAATTATTTTTTTGGTTTTCTTTTAATATGCATTTTCGTATATATCTATAAGGCCTGTATAATATACCAAAATTGCGCCTTTGCAACTCGACTTGCGATTTGTATGAAAAACTTAGATAGCGGGCCTCCTGCCTTTGGAATTTCGGGTTTATACTTTCAACTACAAAGTTCACTGACCTAATTTTACCCTTAAATTAAAGGATATTAAGTGCGCTATAAGGTCATTATTGCATGTTTTTCGTAGCATAATTAGGTGAGGCGATATTAAGTCGAAAACGTTAGCAAAACACAAAATTTTATCTAGTTTACAAAAAGGGGTACTTTTTAAAGTCTCGAATCTCTGAAACTATAAGGCCTACGGTAATGCATGTTAGCTCAACTTGTTGGAAATTTATTAGTCTTTAAACGTTTATTTACATATAATATCAAAAAACGTAAGGTTTTTTAAATAAAAATCAGAAACTAAAAAATGGCCGTAAATTTCGCAGTTTTTCACGTACTACCCAGCTAGCACAACTTTTTTTTGCTTGCAAAATATGGTTTTATACTGTCCTATGGTGGCTAAACAACATACCAAAAATGCAGCGATACTACTTGATTTGCGAGTTTAGGGTAAAATTATGTACGATTTGACCGTACTAATAGGTACATGCAAAAAAACGTAACGTAAACATTTTTGTAGAATATTCTCTTTTATTATATAACCACTCAATTGCTTTTGGTAACTGTGGTTACCACCAGCTGTCACTCTTATTTTACATAGGAATAAAGCTTTACCAAAATTACAAAGCAAATGAGTGGCTAGATCGAATCACCTCGTGATTCTGATTCGAATAAGCCCACGCACTTCCAGATCTGGAACAATCGGGGTTTCGGGTTTTTGGAAAACGCCCAAATACAAGTTCCTTTTTCAGGAGAACGGGTCGCTGATGCAGATCTACGTGTGGTACACGCTGGGGTACATCGTGCTGGGGTTCGCGGTCGCCATCTTCGAGATGCTACTGAGCGTGAAACACGACGAGCGGTGCGCCCTCGACTTCGTCACCGAGATCGTTTTCCTCTTCGGTTGGTATAAGCCAAGGCACACCAGATGCGTGTGCATGTGGGCATGGTAACCGTTATAATGGCGGGACCAGATCATGAATTCGATCGATTCATATTGCATTATTTAGTACTGAATTTGTACTATTTGGAACCTGTTGTAAAAAAAATTGTACCTCTTCTATTTTAAAGTTATATTCAATCAGTCTGTCAATCCGTCATTATAACGTTATAATGGCGGGATCATGAATTCGATCGATTCATATTGCATTATTTAGTACTGAATTAGTACTATTTGGTACCTGTTGTAAAAAAAAATTGTACCTCTTCCATTTCAAAATTATACTTCAAATAGTCTGGTCCCGCCATTATAACGTTATAATGGCGGACCCAGGTCCTGAATTGTGTCGATTCATATTGCATTACTTAGTACTGAATTTGAGCTAACTATTTGGTACCTCTTGTAAAAAAATTAGTACCTCTTCCATTTCAAAATTATATTCGTAATAGTCTGGTTCCGCCAGACCATTTGAACCGGACTATTTGAAGTATAATTTTGAAATGGAAGAGGTACAATATTTTTACAACAGGTACCAAATAGTACAAATTCAGTACTAAATAATGCAATATGAATCGATCGAATTCAGGATCTGGTCCCGCCATTATAACGGTTACGTGGGCATGTACAGTCGAAGACAAAATAAGGGGTATACAAAAACGTTCAAAAATATGTCCCAGTGCACTCTAATTCTGTGTAATAAGAACGTCGTAACATATTTATGAACGGATTCTTTCGAATCTTATTTTTGCACTTGACTGTACGTTGTCGCGTATGTGAATGTCATATTAGATGGCACACCGGTCGCGTGGAGAGCACGCGCGCGTGTCCAGCGATAATCATCAGCCTATGTTAGTCCACTGCTCGACGTAGGCCTCTCCTATTAACTATGCGTATAGACGCATTAGGAGGTAAATGCTCATAATCGCCACGCTCAGCAAGCGGATTGACGATGGCAGTAATGTGTCGACTATGATGACGCTGCTGCCCGTAATAAATATTTTATCAAATAATGGCCAGTGACATTTAAATCCCTTAGTCGACTCTTACGACACTCGCGGGAGGGGTTGGTTGACAAATGTATTCTTCCTGCCGTCACCACACGGCCGTCCAGCAATATGGTATGCCATCTACTATGACTTTTACATAAGCTACCTATAACGCGTACGCCACGCTGGTGCACGCATTTGGTGTGGCTCAGTTAAGCCCCCAGCCAGTGTAACGCCCAGCATAAGGGTGCGGCTCCACTGACGCGGAGCGGAACGGAGCTGTGGGAGCGCGGCCAATGAGCCCCATCACAGTGTTTCGAATTTGAATTTGAAGAATGTAATTGGTCAATTTTGCACAGCTCCGCGTCAGCGGAACAGCACCCTAAGGCTGCGTTTCCACCAGAGATGTGCGAGGATGTATTTCCATACAAATGACACCTATTAATCGAGCGAGGTGTCATTTGTATGGAAACACATCCTCGCACATCTCTGGTGGAAACGCAGCCTAAGGCCTGAGTAGCGAGCGCTGATGAGCGCGTACAGTCGAGTGCATTAATATATAGACACATTTGTAAGGGATCAGTATGGAGAAGTGTATAATATATTAATTCCCTTGACTGTACAACAGCGCGTCGAGCACCTAAAGGATAGCGTGCAGTTAGGCCACGCGAATATGCTTGCATTTGTTTAACAAGGACGACCCGCTAGAGTGTCTACTCAGGTTTATACTAAAGTCGCTTAAAACCTCGTCCCTATACTAAAAATAGGTGTCAAAAACAGTTTACTATCCCCGATTCATAATCATCTGTTAACTTAACAAGCCGCTAATAATTGTTTGTCCCTTTCGGTCTTAACAATGTGTCCAGCAAAAGGGACAAACAATTATTAGCGGCTTGTTAAGTTAGCAGACGTTTATGAACAAGGGGTAAGTCCTTATCCTTACCTAATTAATTACCATGTGCTGGGGCTAAGTTTGACTCAGTTGGTAGTGTTACTTAGTTTTCTATCCCTGTCGCTTGCACCAGTACCTTATACTAGCCCCCTTATTCATAAAAGTTTGCTAACTTAACAAGCCGCTAATAATTGTTTGTCCCTTTTGCTCTTATGGACACATTGTTAAGACCGAAAAGGACAAACAATTATTAGCGGCTTGTTAAGTTAGTAAACGTTTATGAATAAGGGGGTTAAGAGTTTAACCCTTAATTTGGCAATGTATGTCACAATGAACATAGTCTTCGACCCACTTTTTGTATTTTTTTAAGACAGAATTTTCTGTTCTGTCAAATGACGAGGAGGCAGGAAAGCACGATTTTTTTGAAATTTGCCAAATTAAGGGTCAGTGGCGTAACAATAGGGTGGCAGGGCTGGCAAAATGCCACGGGCCCCCGACCCAAGAGGGCCCCGGCCCAAGAGGCAGTTAATTTAAATTTAAAATTAAGCTGAGTACAATGTGACGATTTTTACTGATAGGGCCCCATCAATATAATTTGCCACAGGCCCCCGATGGTATAGTTACGCCACTGTTAAGGGTTAACGGGTATTGGCAACATATTTGCCATCATATAAAAAACAAAACCAAATCGATTTACAAATACGTAAGGTTCGAAATTGAATGCTTTAACAGAGCTGTCAAATGGTCAAAGCCATGATACAGCCTGCCGTCTTCCTTTTCAGTGTTGTCTCGATGTTTACCATTGGTGGACAACTACAGAGGACAATTAATGGACGTGGCGCGATCAAAATGGTGATTGTACCTTCAAGGTTTCGACAATGGAAACTGGAACAGTTTATAATTGTGTCGATATCGTACTTATATTTGTGCCATCGGTATTGTGTTTAAATGTGGCTAATATTAAAGAAAAACGCTGACTTCGTAATCAGTTTGTTTTATTTACAATTTTATACGTACCTACTACCCTAAATTTGAGAAGTACTTTGCATCGTCGGGCAATATTAAGTGATTCTTGAGGTACAGGCAGGGTATCTTTATGAGGAGCTTAAGAATTATGTGGATTTAGATGGAGCCGTTCAGATACGAATTCCTTAGTTTAAGATGATGTTTGCCCAATTAGCATGTGGACCAAAGTAACTCCTTTTTACGGTAGATTTGTGAAATAATGCCCCTATTTGCCAGACTCTTGCCCGTGGGCGTGTTTATTCGATTTATCTACTTTCTTCAATATACTGACTGCTTCATCGTAGCCGACTAAATGATAGGCAAGAATTTCCTCCAAATCCTGTGTCATAGCTTCAGACAGCTCTTTTGGGTCCTGAGATCTCTTAAGCCTTAATTGTGCACTTCTTTGGAAATCTTCTAGAACGAAAGCTATGTTGGTAGGCAGACTAACGGCGGTTTTTGGCGTGAATGGCGACGGCAAATGAGAATCTAAAGGACAAGAAGGTATTAGAATAAATTAGGTACATACAGACGTTACAGTTATTAATATCATTGATTGAGCAAGTAGAAAGACAATACTCCTGCAGTCCTGTAAGGCGGGGTGGTAAATTTCATAAGCAATAAACTATTAAACAATATTAGCTTTGCATTTAAAGTTTAAACATTCGTGAAACATAACAACTATACATAGTTACACGGTTAAGCTCGTGTATTTACCTACCGAGTCTACCGACCTAGGCTCTCCCAGTAGTGACTAAATAAATACACATGAATTTAACCGTTTTATTATGTATAATAATATTAATAATAGCTTTACTTTACTTGCTGTCGGCGATTCCATATTTTTCATAGCATACTTTGCGGTTACGGTGTAGGAAAGTAGCAATAATATAATGTTTGCAGCATAAGTCATATTTCTGTTATTATTTATAGCGGCTTTGTTGAAATTCAGTAATTTTTCCGTTAAATCTTTGTAATCAAAATATGTGCAAATGTCAGACACGTGTTGGATTTGACTTGGGCTGTCTGAGTTAGGTACGTATTATCCTGCCTACATCATAGACTATTGTGCAAAGAATATCATATAGTCCGTGGGCTAGTCGACCCGAAATTAGAAAACGGTATAATTTGGGGGTACCAAGTGTCCTTTTTACAGTAGTTAGACATATTCATAAGGATCTTAAAAAAGTATGATAGACATCTCAAAGTGGTAGCTAATAGGCATACGGGCTATTTCAAGATTTCCGTTGTATGACAGGTATGGTTAAAATTAGGAGGTACAAATTTTCCTTTTCACGGCTGTTAGGTAAGCTTATAAAAACGTCAAAAATGCAAGATTGCCATTTCTAAGTGCTACCTAATAAAAATGGGGGCCAATCAAAGATGGTGGATCTCAAGTTTTACAAAATCAAGTATATCTCGAGAACTATTAAATATATCTAATTACTCTCTTGAACAAAATTAAAGGCATATCTGTAAGCTTCATATTTTGCATATACACCATATTGCTAAAACCAACCAATAACCAAATTTATGAAAATTTCGTGATTTTGATTTTTTTGTGTCGTGTTTTTACCTAGTAGTCATGACGCTAGAAAAATTAAATATTTTTTTAATGATAGTGTATTTGATAAGCTTTAATTTGATGTATATAACTTGTAGGCGGTATTAAAAAAAAGACCCATAAAAAATATTTTAATGAATTGTAGTCATAATCCACCGTATACTTAGTGATTTAAGAGGCGATGGAAGTGCCACTCGTAAATAATAGTGCTTATTTCAAATAACCAAGAATGAAAAATATAAAAAAAATCGCCTCTTAAATCACCAAGTATACGGTGGATTATGACTACAATTCATTTAAATATTTTTTAAGGGTCTTTTTTTTAATACCACCAACAAGTTATATACATCAAATTAAAGCTTATTAAATACACTATCTTTAAAAAAATATTTAATTTTTCTAGCGTCATGACTACTATGTAAAAACACGACACAAAAATAATCAAAATCACGAAATTTTCATAAATTTGGTCATAATTAATTATTGGTTGGTTTTAGCAATATGGTGTATATGCAAAATATGAAGCTTACAGATATGTCTTTAATTTTGTTCAAGAGAGTAATTAGATATATTCAATAGTTCTCGAGATATACTTGATTTTGTAAAACTTGAGATCCACCATCTTTGATTGGCCCCCATTTTTGTTAGGTAGCACTTATAAATGGCAATATTGCATTTTTGACGTTTTTATAAGCTTACCTAACAGCCGTGAAAAGGAAAATTTGTACCTCCTAATTTTAACCATACATGTCATACAACGGAAATCTCGAAATAGCCCGTATGCCTATTAGCTACCACTTTGAGATGTCTATCATACTTTTTTAACATCCTTATGAATATGTCTAACTACTGTAAAAAGGACACTTGGTACCCCCAAATTATACCGTTTTCTAATTTCAGACCGACTAGCCCACGGACTAATACTTGATATAATACTCTAAATGCTATTGTGCCACAGGCAAAAGAATGGATCAAATGAAGATCACCCAAAGCAATCCAAAAATCCAAATAGATCACGGAGGAAAGTGCAAGAGCAAAATAATTTATTTATTTATTTATAAAGTTTACAATCAACACTTACAGTAACATACCAAGCATGCTGATCAACTAAGTGTACAGTACACGATAAAAGGAATTACAATAGATTCATAAAAAGTACAAATCAAAATATTTAGTTAATAAATAATTTGTCAGCCTCCGTAGCCTAGTTGGTAGTGACCCTGCCTACGAAGCTGGAGGTTCCGGGTTCGAATCCCGGCGAGGGCATTATTTGTGTATTTATTTATCACAAATATTTGTTCCTTGGTCATGGTTGTCTATGTATTTAAGTATCTATATGTATCTATTTATTATATATATCGTCGCTTGGTACCCACATCACAAGTCTTAATTGAGCTTACCGTGGGACTAGGTCGATTTGTGTAAGATGTCCCAAGATATTTATTATTATTATTATTTATTATTATTAATTAGATTTGTACTTTCGCAGTACAATATAATACTCTAATAGTCCTCCATATTCGAGAATATTCATTCAAACAGTACTTAACACGTTCGACGCCGGTGACACACATATGTGACCGAAAAAACTGTACTCCTATGCCAGTGACACACAATACGTGATCAAAGTTATCTTATTCTTATGCCCCTAGCATTAATCAAGTTCTCAATCCTATGCCAGTGGCATAGAAATACAAACGTTTTTGACACAATGCTGTGTCGCCGGCATAGGAGTACAATCTTTTCGGTCACACATGCGTGTCACTGGCATAGGATTTCTATCAGATAATTTCGATCGGCGTAGTATAAGTACTGAGTGAAACAGTACCGGAGGCGAACGTGTTAATACTTTCATAAGTCTTTACGTCCATTACGACGTTCTTTCCTGCAAGAAGACGTGGGGTGGGTGATTCCCACTAAGTATGATTGCAATTACGTTTTTATCTTATTACCTATATTATATTTATATCACATTTGTGACTTTTTTATTTAATGATTCCAGTGTTAACTGAGAAAAATAAATCCTAGTATCCACAGCACTACCACCACCCAATCAAGTACTAACTAAAAATATTACCTCTATTTTGTAGAAAATTAATAAATTGTGTATACAGTGTATTATTGATGATGGGCAGCAGCGTCATCATAGTGGACATTACTGCGATAGCCAATCCGCTTGCCCAGCGTGGCGATTATGGGCATTTACCTCCTCATGCGTCTATACGCATAGAACAGGAGAGGCCTACGTCCAGCAGTGGACTGCAATAGGCTGATGATGATGATAATGTATACCGTGTGTTACCTACAACCGGCAAAAATTAAACGTTTCAATATTAAGCCTTATATATTAGGGCATTTTCACTTTTAGGGACACCCAATTAGCTTAACTCTCACAAAAACCTTCGATATCAGTTTTGTAACGGCAATTAAGCATTAAATATTAACAAATATATATTTTTATCTATTAATCCAGAAAGAATACGCAATATAAAAACATGAATAAAGTGGATTACGTAAATATTATCCCTAGTGTCCCTAGAAGTGAAAATGCCCCTTATATTAAGCCAATCAACAATCATTTTCACATAATTGTAAAATGTATTATATTTGTAAAATGCGACAGAAAAAGAGTAAGTGAAACACAGTGTATTTAAATAGTTTTCATTTAATATTTTTGTACTATCTACTATATACATGTGAATATTAAATATCTATAGAAAAAACATCGAACGTAATCCTAGCTACATAATACAAATTCACGCGGGGCGCGGCAGCGACACTCCAAACTAACAAAATATACAATCACTCAACTTCAATTCTAAATCAAATCAAATTGGACTTAGTTTTTGTTAAGACCATAGAGTAATAACGATTCATAGAGTGCTCATCATACATATAAATATAACCCATCTTATTATCCTCTGACATGCTTTATGTAGGTAGCTGACGTAGCTGTGGCTACATAATGATGTGCAAATTGCGGAAACTTTCAAAAGTGTAGGAAAATTTCCATCGAAACTTTCGAGAACATTTCAAAACCCGGAAATTTAAAAAATATTTTTAAACAGCTAATAACAAGGACGCGTTTCATGGAAATTTATATTTTTGACTAGCAAATACATGATATAATGTACAATCAAAAATTGTATGTCTTACAATAAAGAACATGGTCGATAAATTTCTTAAATTTCCGAAATTTTCATAGTAAATTTCTATGGAAATTAATTATATATTATTAAAGGAGTATTGCGAGAACTAGAAAGTATGTTATAAAACCAAAAATAAACACCAACAGACTTGAACGTCAACAAAAACATTGTGATCACCACTTCCTTACCTACTTCTTAAATTAAACGAACAAAAGCTATGTTGAGGATTTAGGTTTAAGACTCTAGCGAGCTAGTACGTAATCGAATTTTCACAATTAATGTTCCATCAGCAATTTTTATTAGTTTTGTTTCTGGAAAAAAGGTACTTATTCCATCAGGTCGCAAGCTCCATTTTCTCAGCAGATTCGTATAAAAATGCCTTAGACCAAATCCCACAGTTGTGTTTATAATTTGTCACTGTATCACTGCTTCGGTCTTCCTAGTTTACTACGGAACCCTTATAGTTTCGCCATGTCCGTCTGTCTGTCCGCAGCATAGGCTCATTGGCTGTTAGTACTAGATATTTGAAAGGTACAGGTTTGCATATTAATCATGCCGACAAAGTGGTATAATAAAATATTTAAAAAATCAGGTACCTCCCCTACACGTAAAGTGAGAATGATGTTTCTATTTTACTGTAATCCTATAGTCGTTGAATAGGTCTTTCAGAAAGAATAAGGGTCTCAAGAGAAAGTATTTTTCTAAAGTCAATATTTTCGGAGATAACCTCGCCGGAACCAAAAAAATCGTGAATTGTCCAAAAAAATATGGAAAACATCATGAATATTGAGGTTAAAGAATACTTTAAAATAGGACTATTTCGAACATAATGTTTTTGAATAACTACGGAACCCTACACAGAGCATGGCCCCACAATACTCTTGGCCGGTTTTTTACGGGTAGATGTAGCGAAACTGTTACCATTTTCTCTTCACAAATTGAACCTCTATTTGCAGTGTAATTAAATATTATTATAGTACGATTATATGCAGTTTATTAATCTATTTTTACTACAAAAATATTGTAAAGATTTATGGAAATGAAATTTTCCGCGAAATATTTCGGAATAATTTCCGGGGAAATTATTGAAATTTATGAATTTTATCAACTCTTGGCCAAACCTATAAAAACCGGTTTTTATCAAAACCGGCGTTGTATAGTATGACTGTACTCGTTACTCACTCTAATATTTCTGTGCGTGGATAGGATTTCATGTTCATAAATTTCCATTGTTTCAAGGTCTGGAGAATGTTTCGGAAAAATTCACGAAAATTTCACTTGAGAACATTTCGCAACATAGGAAAGTTTCCATAGGCACATCATTATGGCTACATGATGTCACTATTATTTTACGTAGTGTAATAGTCTATCGATCTCGCAAAAATAAAAACATGTGCGTTGATATGCTGCATGTGCGGTGAAGTCTGCGTCATATACTTCGTAGAAGCCAAAGTGGCTAGTAGTTCGGTACACCATAAAAAAACCAGTTTAACCGAATTTGACTTTGTAGCCAAATTGTTTGGTAAACCATATATTTGACGCTGGGTGTACGGAAAAACAAATAGATAAACTTTAGCTTATTATAATTTACCAATGAGTCCTTTCCTTACAAAGCTTGGATTGAACAAACCATTTATACATTTTTAGTCATGTCTGAGTGGGCCTACGGGATCATTCCGTGAGCATTCCATGAGCAATTATTTCTCTATGATTAAGACAGAATTATCCATAGAATAGATTATATTTAGTAAGATTGTCACAGAGGATACTTCATATACAGCGCCATAAGATATATCGTAGCGTTCGGTCCGCTCAAAAATATCTGAACACGCCTCTATCGTTATAGCAATAAAGACGTGTTCAGATATTTTTGGACGCTCCGGACAATACGATATATCTGATAGCGACTGTCCTTGAATTATAGAGACGTCCCGAGGGTAAGATTAAAATATCTGAGCAAGCATTAACACCTTCAATAAAGAGCCATTTTTAGATATATGCTATTTTATTATGTTCAGAATTGCTGAAGAGGTCCCTGATTGTGGTATCAGGGCATTTCTATTCACGGTTTTACCCCCAACTTCCAGTTTAGATTTTTTGGATTTATTCCATTCCGAATCACGAGCCCTTTCAATCGAAATTGTTCCCAAAATATGATACAATTGCGTTTCCGTTTTGTAGGATTTTGTATTAAAATTGGGGACATTTTTTACATAGTTAAAATTGAAATAGCTCGTGCTTCTGAGTGGAATTAATTTAAATCCATAAGAGCTTAGAACAGAAAGCGCCTTCGGGACTATATTAACTCCCAATGGAAGAATGGTAAATGTAAAAAATACAAAAAAAATATGAAAAATCATAGTTTTTATTCAAAAGGTACCTTGCCGCTTGTCGTAACTTGGTTATTAGTATAAAATTCAAAGAAATTTCGATATAATAAGCGACAACACGGTACCTTCCAATTAAAAAACAACCTGGATAGTTCAACTAGTAAATCCTACTCGAAACCTTTTCTAAATCACATGTAAGGATATGGATACATTTTGGACCTTATAGTTCAGGCAATAAGACTGGTACATATTTGAGACCTGTGAAAACACTACCCAGCCCCTAGCACATAATTTAACACAAACAAAACTAATTCTCCTACATCTCGAAGCCATTTTACAGTCGCCATCATATAAATCAGAGCGGCCAGGGTTCTCATAAATATCTGAGCAAGCCTCTAATGTCATAGCTTTAGAGTGCATCTTCCATCTTCAGGTATTTTTGGGCACCGGGCCGCTGTAGGAATACATTAAAATTCAGCCTTTTTATAGAAAAAATATCTATAAGTTATGGCTCTTAGGCTGATAAGATCCTTTTATTTTACAATATTCATTGTGATTGTGATTACAAAGCCATCGAATATAAAAAAAAATGTGTAATGGACCAGTTTCTCTGGTTGGGATACAAAACAAAATATTTTCAATACCTGTTTCTACTCTAACATTTTGTCGATTCAATTAGTGACTATTGTTTTTGGAACACAAACATATCACATCGTTTGTGTTTGATAAGGATCCACACAAAAGGTATTGAACTGAAATCAATTCATAATTAGAATTGAATATCCATTGTACTGACCCTTAACATACGAGGGCACTGTGTGATTAGTAGCGATATTTCAACGAATACGTTACTGTGTGCATACGTATTCGTTCTGAAATAATTCTTACAATTTTTATTTCAACAAGTAAATTACCTGTTTAAAAATCTACGTTGGCATAATTCGCATTCAGAATTAACCCAAATCACTTCGGCATAGGTAAAGCAGGATTGATTGTCGACGTATCGACTAAGTATTTACATTGCTATGTTACGGTAAAGGCAGCATTTTATTAAATTCTATTATTGCATATTCTTAGAAACATTGTTTAGGATGGTTAACCAATACGGTCAATTTAGGATGCATATAAGCTTTAAAATGTTACTACGCGTTCGGTATCTATTTTACACTACAAGGCTTGGTAAAGGCACTATTTCCGAAGACAATCATCCTGTTTTACTTTACATTCTGGGCCTGTCTATGTGAAGTTTCCAATCAAAAGGTACTACTACATGCGGCGTCAAAAACGGCTACTTTATGTCGAATATGACATTCGCTTGATGTTCGTAACTTCGTACATAATTATAATAAATCAGCTGTAAAAAAGGATACGTCCTAACGATTAAATTAAGTCTACTCTAACAGTTTCATAATGGTATCAAATCAACGGTTTCAAAAACGATAATACTTTTTATAATATCTGTTAGGACAGACGCAAAAAGAGTAGACAACATTATACAACACGTTCTTTAGAATTACTTTCATTTAATGTATGTGTCCTAGTGTATTTACCCCAGACAAGTGTCATAATTATTTTAGCTATGATCAAATTATCAACGATACGAACCACATGAATACTTCCCGATTCGTCGGATTCCTGTTTTGCCGGATTCTCGTTTCGTCGGATTCTTGTTTAGTCAGATTCTTGTTTCGTCGGAAATATTAATATACCATAAAATCGCCCAGGTAAAGGAAAAAGGAAACATGTGCTTATATTTTCTTATTGTATTGAAATGATCTGCTTCCGGCCGTTTTCACAACTTCGATTCACAACGAAGTGTAATAACATTGAAAAACAAATAAATATTTGTATTTGTATAACGTAGTGTCTACCTTTTATTTAATAGATAGGTATAACCGCGATATCGGTAGTATTACTTAATCAAAAAATCGTGGCGAATCAAGAATCCGACAAAACGAGAATCCGGCGAAACAGGAATCCGGCGAATCGGGAAGTATTCAATTCTATCCACATTAAATTGGTCATTTGAAAAACACAATCAGACCTCGGCATATTTTCGATATCGCCCAAAAATATGCCATATCTCGAGCTTGCATTCAAATTAATTGTAACTCTCCGTTTTCCATTCTTAACATCGTATACATACATATTTGTTTCCCTTTTTTTTTCTATCAAGTACTCTCATACAACGCATCACATTGTTCTCGAATTAAAGTATGTAACCCTCAAGATATCTAATATTTTTCGCACTATATACAACAACTCAATCGTTCATGTGATTTTTACCATTAAATTGACAATATTATACATGTCGTAACAAAAATAGTGGTGATCCATTTAGAAAAACACTTTTCGCGAAATAAAAAATCACTTCCTACGGACGATTGGCCTACATGACCGACCGGCCCCATACATAACCAATTTTTCTTTTAGCGATTAAAAACCTCCTGTTTTTCCAAATGAGAATACGATACTGAATCGGCCCTCTATAATCACCTCTATTTTTATAGCATATAATTATATTATATTTATTTCTGAACTTCCGAAATGTATCATTGCTTTCGGTACTAGCTAACTACATGAACTAAATGCTCAAAACGTTCTATACAACTCCATTGGTAAAAGAATATGGCATGTAAAGGTGCATTTAGACCAAACGAGCATTCACTCATTATATCCCTCCACTCTACGACATCAACAAATTTCGACGAATC
>JALPQI010009952.1:0-41763 GCA_025490895.1 Thaumatotibia leucotreta | reverse complement strand
CATAGCAAGACATTGTGAAATGTGAACGGCCGCCCACTGCTTTCCGCACCCAGCTCTATCTACTAATTTACTTGAAAGTAGTGGCTATGAACAGTTACAGTACTGACTTCTGCCATTCAATGTTATTATCTACTACGCATCTTCTTATTTGTGAATTTTGGAGATTAATTTCCAATGCTTATTGTCTCGGCGAATATTAGGTATAGTATTTATGACGACGGAAAGTTGTCTCAGTACATAGATATAACAAAGGGTCCAAAATAGTTTTTTCGAATGTATTTCCGCATTCATGTTTAATTTATCTAAAACAGGAAACTATGAGTTAATGAAAATTCATTGCTTTAGTGAATGCTTGTGCAACGCCAGAAATCTGTTATTTTCGATAAGTAATCAGTTAATTATATTATATGCGCATTTTTATCATGTTATCGCGATTTCAGTGACGTCCTTTTCATAAAAAATCAATATTCCCACGCGCTACTGTCATGCATTACCTCTTAAATTTGGTCGTATTATACCGAACAAATATGGTGGCTCCCGCTGTCTGCTGCCAAGTTTTGCAACCATACTGAATGACGCGTGTCCTATTTTTTTTATTGTACATACTTAGTGGACTAAAATGATCAACACGTATTTTAATTTACATTTTTTGAGATCTTTAAAACACGTGTACGCATGTTCTAAATAATATAAGTAGAACTGTTGGCTTAAAATCGAGAGGTATAACGAGCAGTCAATGACGTATACCTAACATAGGGTTGATAATTCATAATTTATTTTGTGCTTAACTAAGTATTAAATAAACGACAATCGATAAAATAATTGGTTTTGAAGTAGTATACATTTTTATTATTAAAATTATTTTTAGGTGATCAACTGATCACAATTAGACCTACTTACTATTCAGCTTGAATCTCTGAAGATCAAATTATTAGTTAATATGTTTGTCAACTTTCGGGATTATTGTTTTTAATTAAAACTTATTATGAATCAATCCTTCATATTAAATGCAACGCTCGTGATGAAAGTAAAATAGTTGAAATTTATGTGTTGTATTGAGGCAAAAGGTAACCAACACATTGACACTTTATCAACCTTATCATTTGATATCCTTACACAAAAATAACAATTTTTATTTTATCTTTTCTTCAATAATCATATTCTCTATTTCAAGACGCTATAAAATATGTTGATAACTGTGATAATTTGATAATATAAGTGACGCGAGACGGAAATATAGGTATTTGGGAAGAATGGCCCTTAATAAATTAGGTTTAGATTAGTGACATTTTCCTTAGCCTCCCTAGTTCTAGAACCTATATAAAAAATAGAACATAATTATGCATATCTGCAGTTTAAATTAACCCTTTGTCAAAGATTTGAAATCACATTCGTTGTCACTACGTTTTGTTTTCCTTTGAAAACAAATAAAACATTTAAGTCCCGTATCTTTTAAATACCTATTGCATTCATAATTATTATATTGAGTAAAAGGGCGGATTTAAAAGGTTACATTAATTTCGTCCTTGTTTCTTTATATTGATTTTTTGTTGCGAGTTGCAATGTGTTACATTAGCACTAATTAATATATACAGGGTGTTTGGCACATCGATGGTTTTTAGTTATCTTATCTCGTTTCATCTTTAAAAATATGTCGTATCCACGGATTTTTTGCTATGGTTTTAAACATTTAAGAGGTCAGACCTGAATACCTAATGGAATCATTCATAACCTTTAAATTTTTTATTTAGATTATACTTCAGACCGTTTTTAATATACAAACATATAAAAAAATTAAACAGATTTTCTGGCTACCATCTTTTGTGAATATGGAAAAAGCTTCTGTTTTTATTTGGCCATCGATGTGCTGAACATCCTGTGTTATTGACAGTATTCCCAAAACAGGTACACTTAAAGTGGGTTTCTTCATTAACGGTTGTTTGTTCTCAATTTCAGTGACATCTTTACAATGGCTGATAGTGCGGCGAACATAGACGATTTGGAAGATGGGGAGATTGAGAGCGACGCTGAGGATGTTCATGATGCTGCAAACGAAGAGAAAAAAGAAGACTTAACTCAACTAGACAACAGCAAACAGTTGGAAGATAAACTTGAGCCGCAAGACACTTATTATCCAAAACAAGGTAAGAAAAAAAAGAAATCTCGCAAAGGTGATCAAAAATTTAAAGATAAAAACAAGAAAAATCGTAAATACAATGTTTCAAACGAAGAAGATTTTGCGGGTGACGTTGAAAAAGCTATAAGGCGGGCTATGAATAAAAATGATGATGAAGAAGATATGAATTTTGAAGATGTGGACGACAGAAAAAAACACAAGCGAAGAAAAAAATACGATGGCACAGACGGACCTAATAAAAAACGTAAAAAACAGGCATATTCAGATGAGATGGATGAAAGCGAGATGATGTGCGTAAGAGGAGCATCTCCTGTTAATAGAGAATCTGATATGGGTGCGTATGGAGATGATGATAGAGATTCCTACGCTTCTGACAGTAGTCATGAAGAAAGAAATCACCAGCATCCACAGCAGAGAAGGCGGCCACCACAGAGAGATAGAAATAAGAATAATAAAAATGATAGAAGAAGAGGTGCACATCCTATGCAAGACCCTGATGGTGTATGTGTATACTTTATGCAAGGCAAATGTCACAAGGGAGACGATTGTATATTTTCACATGACGCCCTACCTCCTCGTAAAATGGAGCTATGCAAATTTTATCTAATGGATTGTTGCGCCAAAAGAGACAAATGTCTCTATATGCATGCTGATTTTCCTTGTAAATATTACCATACTGGTCTTCCATGTATTTATAAAGATGAATGTAAATTTGCACACGGAAAACCGTTGAACGAAAATTTAAAGAATATTCTTTTGAAACATATTGAGTCTGCACCAAAAGAAATACTGGGCGATTTCCCCAGACTTAATAGGGAAGGTGCTCTAAAAATGATGCAGCAAACTCAAGTCAAACTTATTCAACAGTTTTCAGAAAATAATGACAGTCAAGAAAAAAATATTCCATCATTATTTGATATTAATATACCAAATATGCAGAATACGCCAGACTCGTCCCAATTTAACCAAAGCAAAATTTCACCCAAAATCCGCCAATCTCGTTGGCAAAACGATAAGTCAAACCAAAATTTTAATAATGTTTCACCTAACAGTAATTCAAACCCTGGCGCTAATGTTCTCAGTATTAAAAATTTGACAGGAGTTTTAACACCCAGACAAATATCAGATTTAACTAAAATGGGTGTGGAAACTTTAGACCAATTAGGGCAATTGACTGTTATGCACTTAAACAGTATTGGGATATCACTTAAACAAATAACAGAAATCCAATTAAACACAATGAGTATACAAAAACTTGGACTCATAAATTCAAGTACAGAACAACAATCCTCACCATTTTTGGGAACTGTGTCAAGTAATAAGGATTTAGATCTAAGGGTTCCACCTGTTGCTCCACCTTTAAATAATTTACCTGTACCAGACTTACCCGGTAAAGATGTTGACATGCGGTTTCAACCATCTGTTCCACTGTCGATAAATGAGGATAGTTCAGGTAGCAACAAACCAGACTCTAAAACTGACTTCAAACCAAATAAAGATATGATTGATATAGATCAGTACACAAAAGATGCCTTAAAATTTAAGGACAAAGAAAACGTAGATGTTTCAAATGAAACTTATGACGGCGAAAAATCTGTAATCGCGAATGAATCTAAGGATGTAGACCATAGAGTGCTACCTTTTGCAGATGAAAGATCAAGAAACCCTAATTACGAAGAAGAAGGCTCAATTTCAAAAGAGTGCGATGTAGATATAAGGTTCCTTCAGCCTGAACCGATATTTAAGTATCCTGAAAAAAGACACCGCCGTTCAACAACGGATGACGAGGATAACAATTTATTAATAGATGAAAAGTGGTATTCTAGCGATGAGGAAAAGGGATCTAAAAAGAAGTCTCCAATATCATCACCTCAGACACAACTTTCACCACAAGCTCCAGCGCCGCGTGTTATAGAACCGTCCGCTGTTTTAAGTAAAATTGGAGACCTTTCTAAAATTGATATAAGTGAAGATGTAACCAAATTACTCAACACTATGAGAAATAACTTGCAAGAAAATAAAGTTGAACCTAACATTGAAGCTATTAGTTCTCCTAAATCTAGGGATCCTAGATCCCGGCGGTCTCCGGATAAATCAAATGATGTAGTCAAGCCATTCAAGAAAACACGGGTGTCTATATACGAATGTCTCGAAGGTGAACCAACTGATGGACGGCGTAGGTCGGATGTTGATTTGAGACAAACCGATTTTAGCCTTCCTGCATTCGGAGATACGGATTTGCGACAGGGAACTAGCGGAGATATTGATTTTCGCTTAGGACTACCATTTAAAGCAATACCCAATTATACTCCAGCCTCTGAAATAGACGGTTCAATCAACAGTCATCCGCATATAACCTATAAACTAGTGCCCATAGACATACCAAGGCCAGATTACACTGATATTAGAAATAGTACCGCTAAATCGCAAGCATTGTTAGATCCCCGGTTAAGGAAAGTATTTAGACTATCTTTGGACGAGTCTAACAGTGATAGTGAAAAACCGGTTAAAGCTGCACCTGTTGCTACAGGGCCAAGAACAGATCCTCGTAGAAAACCAAAGGAAACTAGCGACAGTGCTTCTCTAGAACAAAAACCTAATACTCTTGATATGCAAACCATATTGCAAAATTCGAATTGGTATAAAGATTTGAGTTCTACTCAAAAAATATTCGTCAATCAACATTTAGCTCCTATTACACAAATGGTGAAACAATTCCAACAAGATAAATCAAGCGGTAAAACGTTTGACCTTAGTATAGTACAAAGCAATAGCATGTTATGTAGTATATTCACTAATTTGGGTATTACTTTAGGTGAAAATGGCGAGTTCTCATATTTACCCAAACCTAAAGAAGCTCTGCTTAAGACCCCATTAAATTATCAGAATCAGAATCCATTTGGTATGAACGCTAATATGCCAGGGAATGCCATGGACCCGAATAGCATGAATCTAATGAATATTCCACCTATGAATATTGGCGGGGGTATGAACAATATGAATGTTGGTCACATGCAGAATTTCAATCAACCTTTTTCAGACCCGCGAGGGGGCCCTGGGCCTGCGCCAGGTCTTTTAGGTATAGCTCCAAATATACCCCATAATTTTAACAACAACTTTGGAAACATAGGGTTCAATGGACCTGGGCCCGGCAATGATTATAACTACGACGGGGAGCAAAATTACCAGAGGTTCCCGAATAGAGGAGGGCATAGAGGACGTGGTAATGATAGGTGGAATCGCGGGGGCTCGGGTCGGGGTCATAGAGATCGTAAGAATTACAACGATAGGGGTAGTTGGAAACATTAAGTATAAAAAAGTAATTTAACAGTAAAGTTACTATGGCAATTAAATTATTTTTAAATTTAAGTAACCCACCCTTCCACAAAAATGTAAATTGTGATTACGGTGAATATAATGACAGACTTATTGTACAGTTTATTTTTGTATTTTTATGATAGCAAGTTAAAGATTTTGTAGGAATTGTAAATATTTCAATAACTGTATGTAGTAGAGCAAGTTCTAGAACAGTAATATCATTAATGTAATTATGTCTTAAAATCAATTAATTAGGGTTTCTTATCGTAGCAAGTACTCATTGCTTAAGAGCCAAATTGTTTAAGACTGAGTGGTAGAATATTAGGGTGTGAATTGTTTTGTTCTGTTCTGAGTGAATAATTCCATGAAAGAAAGTCTGTAATATTTAATGATGACTGGTTCAACGTGCTTATTTGTTACGATTCTGTTAAAGCCATTTTAAATTTGTATTTAATGTGTAATTCAGTGTTGTTTCTTGTCGCCGTCACTAATTAACGATTTCTGTTCTGGAGTTTGGTTAATGGAACATTTCAAAAAATCTGACAAACAAAAAGCAATAATTTAATGTTTTTACATATACCTATATGATACAATTTTACTCTATAGGTAGAATTTCTCCGTATTTTGTAAATTAAGTGTAGTGATGGGAAGAAACGAGCCTACTCAAAATAAATTGTTTATATTTGAGAGAGTATTCCTTTTGTTACCTTTAATACTTCTGATATGATACTATGAATGACTTCTGCTAGAAGTAGTAACAGGTTGCGGTTTGATCTAACTACATGCCAGAGAGTGGTAAGTTCGTGCATAATAACGTATTATAAATAAACTAAGTTTTCATAGAAACAATCGGGTAGGTACTATTTTACAGAGTTGCCCATTCAATATATTATTAATTAATCATATTAATTTTATTTTTCCAAAGTGGTTTTTGGAGTTCTAATAATATTTGTTACTTTATTTACGCATGTGCATTTTCGTACTTTATTTAAGTGTACACAGCGCAGTACAGTTATGTAGCATAATTTATAAGATTTTTTCTCCTGTTTTCAAAGATGTCGAAATTATTTAATGAACTCTTAATATTCGACAGTATTTTGAGTTTTAAATAAGGTTTGGTATTTGTTATTATTATTAGTAATTGGTTGAATCAACTTTTTTCTCTCTGTTATTGCCATGGTTACGGTCGCCTGAGTCACACTGGTTTTATGCAAAATTATGCTACTTAATGTATGATGAAGACATGCATATATTATATTCCATGCTTGTAGATGACCCATTATCCCATTAAGGAAAGGGTTTATTAACACAAAAATGCAAGTTTGCATAGTTTAAGTAGCATAATTATGCATAAAACTAGCGTTACTCAGGATACCGTAACCATGGTAATAACAGACAGAAAAAAGTTGATTCACCCAATTATATTTCGAGGTTTTCGGTACTTTCCTACGAATGGACGTAGGTACTGCTATGCTATTCTCTTATTGACACATTCGACGCTGCGTTCGTCAACGAGCTCGATGTCGAGACAGCCTTGTCTAAAATCCTAGCTGTTTGATGTGACATTAGGAATCGAGGCTGTGAGCGAGCTTGTGGGCGAGTTCGTCGCTGTTTTTCGTTAGAGAATACGAAGTTCATACATTAAACGTCAAACTTTCGACGCAATGTAGTTCCAGCTCACGCCGCATTCGTCGCCGAGCACTAGTGTCGTTTAAAGTACATTAGTGAATACCATTTTTAGGCTCGACGCTGCCGCAGCACTGACACAGCGCTGACAGCAAGGCGGTTTCCTTAGTGAATAACACTGCTGGCCACAAACACAGCATATTAAAATAAACTTAGTGATTTTCACAGATACGCCGTGACTTTGACAGTCATCTAAAGAAGTTTTAAACTTGTTATAATCTTGAGGTAAATAAATAAAAAATATATGTATAATAAATACCCATAATACTCATTTCGAAAATTTCGAAACTGTACAATACAGGGTGGAACATAAGTCGTGAAATATAATAATGTATTTCTATCTGTAAATATGATTTTACGTTTCTATTGTTAGTAGTTTATAAACAGTAATAACTTCACGACCATAATTAAATAAAATAGACGTATTTCAAACATTGTACCTAACCCTTTGGTTGATTTGATTTTGATCATGATTTTAAATCATGACATCAAAAAAATATCGTGGAAAACGAAATAAAATGAGTAACCCTATCTAGTAGTTTCGAAAACCTCGACACATGAACGAAAATACTGATTTTCGATTTTATACTTGCCTACTCAATATCGTAGTCTGATCAGCTTTAAGTGTGAACTGATTTTTACGCGAAGTCGATTTATTTTATTTTATGGGGCCAAGTAGTCTTAACAGGTGAAATCATAATACAAAATTAAACAAAGTATGTATCAAAAAAAATATGATGTGATCTTTGTATGCTCGTTATGCAACTTGTTCGAGTTGCACAAAGACAAAATCGTACTTAACTTAAAAACGCTGTGCGGTTATTTACTACCTTTTAAAGTGGAAAAATTGTAAATAATACTGCAGTTGTTATTTTTCTATGTATACACCGTGTTTTTTTATTTCCGTTTAATTTAACAGGCTGCTGGGTACGTTAATTGGAGCTACCTGGTATATAGCTTTTAGTCAACTCGAAAACAAATTTTCTTTTTCGTTTTCATACATAATAAATGAAATGGTAAGTGTAAGAGAACTTTAAGAATAACACAAAAGTTAATTTCAGGTGACTGACAGCACATGTCAAAATAAGTAGCATTAGGATGTAATAAAGGTTGCAATACACTTGTTCAGTCATTAAACTTATTTTTTTAATAACTCAATAACAGTAAGAGTTAAGATACTAGTTTCTTAGAAAAATTGATTATTTATGACCTTCCCTTTAATTTAACGGAAATCAATAAAAACACGGTGTATAATATACCTAAAATAGTACCTACTTGTTGCAGACATGTTATTTTGTTTTAGCAGTTTATGACAAAGAAATGGATGATTTTCAGCGGACTATGCTACCGTGGCGATGAAGCTCAGCGGTCAATTGTATGCAATAAATGTGTCCATCTTCACACATCGTCCCGGTAGGTATGAATCACCACTTCACAACACAATGCCTATATCACGTTACAAGTTGAATTTGGATAAGTATAACTAGGGGCTACAAATAACATAACACATATTTCTAATTCTATTTGTTTATTGATTGCAAAATGGAAACGACAAAGTTTGAAAAGTCGATTTTCAGACGATTACCTCCAGTCTTTAGGTTTATTGCGACTTGCGATACCTTTGAAAATGTGGGAGCTGCGAAAAGAATTTTATAAATTGTAATTAAATGTTGAGATTTATTGGCTAATTAAAAACAAATTGGGTAAAACTGAATTGTTGCTTGCGGTGCCTAGGTAGATAATAAATGAGGGTGTTTGATACATCATTTGACAAAATAAAATGGCGAATAGGTGAGGTCGTTCTCTATCTCAAAACTTTTTTGGATCTACGTTTATTTTCAACCGACTTCAAAAAAAGGAGGAGGTTCTCAATTCTACTGTTTTTTTTATCAATTAATAAAGCAGTGCATCAAAATTTTATTACACATCGGTTAACATGTTATGTTTCCGTGACATTTTTATTTTATTACTTTAAGCGAGTCTCACCCGATTATTTATAAAAAAATACGTGTGTTAAAATACAGGGTGTAATCGTTAAGTGTTGCCAGGCCATAATTCCGTAAATATAGCAAATACCAGAAAACTTCTAGCTGATATCAAAAGTACGTTACCCAACGAGTAAAATTACACTAATAACTTTTTTTAAATAAAATCAGAAATATCTCAAATATTAACTTCAAACCCTTCCATACATTTAGTACGTAAACGTTTATTCAAAGAGTAGTTTAATACGAATATTTTTTTATTTAGGAATAAATGTTAGATTCATTATTTCATAAACGGTAGTATTATTATTTTATTACAATGTATTCGTATAAATAACGAATCTCTAACAGTTTTATCTGTTATGACACCCGACGTTTTTTAAGGCCAGTCGTCATACTAAATGTATGGGAGCGTTTTAACTTAGTATTTTAAATATTACTCCATCTATTTAGAAAAAGTTATTAATGCAATTTTATTCGTTGGGTAATGCACTTTCGATATCAGTTGGAAGTTTATTGATATCTGTTATATTTACGGAATTATGGCCTTATAAGTGTGGCCACACTTAACGATTACACCCTGTATATTAGTCGGCGTTTTGAGATAGAACACGACCCCATACAGGGTGTTTGGTTAGCGGTGTCGGAGCTTTTAAGGGCTTAAACTATAATCAATTTTATCGATAAATTACCATACAATTTTTTTTTTGTGCCAACGATAATTAAATGGCGGCCATTTTAAAATTTCAAACAGACGAATACAGGCGCACGTGATATTTCTGGAATTATACGTTTGTTATCGGTGCTATCCCTGCAAAAAAAATCTCGTTAGAGAGCTCATTAGATAAGCAAACTAATTAAGCTTATTATTTGACTTAACTATTTGAACAACAAGGCTAAAAAAAAATTTTTTAATTAAAAATAGTAAAAAATTGACCTTAATTTTTCAATTAATTTAATTTTGCATGAAAACTAGGTCGTTAAGATAGGTTTTTGGTGTTGTTATTTATTAGTACAGTATGTTAGCTAAAAAATAACACCATAATTACAGTTATACCTTAAGTACTTTAGGAATTACAAGTGCTCAAACATGCACTGGATAGATGGAAGGCGGCCACTTCACTAGTCAGTACACTGCTGACATTCATTTGTTTATGGATTTTGCATCGGGAACGCTAAATGCAGCTGTTTTGGTGTATGTTTGAGCACTTGTAATTCCTAAAGTTCTTAAGGTATAACTGTAATTATGGTGTTATTTTGTAGCTAACATACTATACTAATAAATAACAACACCAAAAACCTATCTTTACGACCTAGTTTTCATGCAAAATTAAATTAATTGAAAAATTAAGGTGAATTTTTTACTATTTAAAAAAAATTTTTTTTAGCCTTGTTCAAATAATTGAGTCAAATGATTAGCTTATTTAGTTTGCTTATCTAATGAGCTCTCTAACGAGATTTTTTTTGCAAGGATAGGACCGATAACAAACGTATAATTCCAGAAATATCACGTGCGCCCGTATTCGTCTGTTTGAAATTTTAAAATGGCCGCCATTTAATTATCGTTGGCAAAAAAAAATTGTTTGGTAATTTATCGATGAAATTGATTGTACTTTAAGCCCTTAAAAGCTCCGACACCGCTAACCAAACACCCTATATATCTGCCAAATTAATAATTGACAAAATAATGAACCTTCCTATATTATAATGGATGTACTTTTACTACAGGACCAACTATGAAATGTGTACCTACAAACACTCACTTGAAATCTAAACCTCTATTCACAAACGTCTGCTAACTTAGGAAGCTGCTAAGTATTGTTTGGCTCTTTCAGTCGGTATACTCTTGGGTCGTCTCGTTCGTTTTTCGTCACGTTCCTAAATTTGTCCGATTCTGCTTTCGTCAACCATTCTTTATTCGTCACGATCGTCGATGGTCTTTCTCGTCTTCGGTCAAATTTGTTGTTCATCTTTATCTTAATCCGTCTCGTTCTTAACTCGTCATAATTTTCTTACGACATGTTCGCTGTTAAATCTATGTTTTTCGTATATTTTCATAGTCTTAAGTCGGTACCAACTTAGAATATGACCAAATACGAAATGACAAAAAACGATTGAGTCAAAATAAGAAAAAGGTCAATAACTTATTATGGTCAAAGACGACAATGACTGCAGACTAACTTGACGAATGAAGAATGGGTGACGAAAGCAGAACCTGACACATTTAGGAACGTGACGAAAAACGAATAAGACGACCCAAGAGTATACCTTTCAGTCTTATCAATTATACGAGGCAGTGTTGGGCATAGTTAACTATTTTTTGTAACCTAACTACTGATTACGACCAAAAGTAGTTAACTACAACTAGTTGAGGTTACATGAAACTTAACTACAATAATCAAGGTTAACAAAGAAACCGTTAATCATGACTACTGTAATCGATTAGTTATAACTACTAATTACATTAGTCCTAAAAATACACACACAATTTTATAACAGACACACACACAGTCACACACACGAGAAGACTTCCCCTAGAGACTGCCACAAAGATCGGTAGTAACTAGGCTGCCCGAATCCAGAGGACTCCCGTAACCTTTACAAGATTTTATAGCTTTTCGGTGAAGAAAAACATCTTGAGGAAACCTGCATATATGTTATGCAACTTATGCACAATTGATGTCGACTTGCGGAAAAATGCTCAGACTATACAATACCGTATACTTACACGATGTAACACAAGGAATGCGAATAATTTTAGAAGGGTGTTCCTAAGGTCTTAAGAAGTAAAAAATGTTATACCTATTATAAGTTTATTTTTCGCAAAAAAGTGTTGTTTTCTTTGTTGTGAACTCTCCTGAACTTTAAAAGATATAAATATTGAAAAAGCCATCAATTTAAGTTAACGAAAATTTCTTATTATTTTACTACTAAAAAATGACATTGTTAATTAAACAGAATTTACTTTTACTTTGCTTATATCAAATGATTTCTAATTATATGTTAGCAGAATTCATTTTTAGTATAAAGTGACGAGTTACTGACGATTTACCCTATTAAGGGCCAATTTTTCAATCCCCACATAAAGCTACCTGCCAGATAAAAATATCACACTCTCTTTTTTCCACGTGCATGAAGAACACCACTGGTTAACAGAACTACCAAGGTTTTATCTTTATCTGACAGATAATTTTATCTTGAAACATTGGCCCTTGTTGATTAATACAAGTCGTAGATGGGTGGAAATGTATTTATTTGGCAGACAAACTTGGCAACAAAAACTTGAAAAGAATAACTTATTTTTTATCAACTAAACATAATAATTTAAATTGGACTTTAACACAACACGTTTTTCGAACATCTCGTCTGAAAGCTTGTGCGATTTAGGGCAATTTATCATTGTCGCGTATGAAAACAGTCTTTCCACTGGAGCCGAAGAAGGTAAAGGGGTATTGTACTTCATAAACACCTTTTTTACTTCTTGAAACCTGTGAAGAACACTCAATTCTCGATCCACATCAGATAAATAATAGGAAGCTATCATATCGGCCTTTGATAGTTGGACTCGACATGAGTTTTCCTCGGAATCTGAAGAGGAATCAAATTCAAAAAAATCTTTATCCTTATTTTTAATATTTGGTGTTGGGATCGATTCAGCATTTTCAGAAACTTCCTTTGCAATCGCCGCTTTAAAAATGTTTTTTAATCGTGTTTGATCTTCTGTGGAAATGCATGAGAACCATTTAGTTTTAAATCGTGGCAATGACATTGCAGCAATAGCTGCGTTTTGTGCTTTGGCTGTAGAAAAATCAAAGATATCATTGAAGCGGTTATTGAGGCTTTCTAGATGCGTTTTTGCCAGAACGTTGCAATAAACAAAATTTTCATTGCACAATTTTTCTAACTTTCTTCTTAAAGATAATAAGCATGGAAGTAGCAAGCCATAAAACATTTCTTTTTCGCCCTGTAAAATGTCAAGTGCTTCTGCTATTGGTTTGGAGCATTTCAGGTACTCTTGGATGTACTGAAATTCGCTTTGCCGCAACTGGTTACTGATTTCCAATGCTTCATGAAGCTGAATGCTCTTATCTTTAATGGCATAGATTTGTTTTAGGGCGTCGTAGGTACTATTCCACCTAGTATCTCCTGGCCTTGAGAGCGTATGTCCCAAAATGGTTTGTATAGTTTCTGCTGATTTCGGACGACCAGCAGCGTTCCACAGTTTATTACATTTACTGATTACCCGCTCATGAATTTTGGAAAGGGTGGTATTTTTATTACGAAGCACTTTTCCGGCATCTGTGGTTGCACATAGGTTTAGTTTATGAGCAGAACATCTCAAGTGAGCTGGCAGTTCGGGCGAGGTATTAATATTTTCTTTAGACAAAAGGTCAGTGTCAGGGCTTTGAGAACCATTAGATCTATCATGAGACACACTAATTTCTGACTGAATGTCTTCCACAGGATTACAATCGTCTCCAACATTTGGGTCTTCATTTTCGAATTCGTTAATGTCAAACTCCAACTCATCTAAATTGCAAGACTCAATCTCAACACCAAATTCTTTAAAGGCCTTTACAAAATTACTCCCGTTATCAGTAACCGTAGATAATACTTTCTTCGAATCGAGTCCAAATTCGCTGTGGATTTCTTCCAATAACAACGCAATTTTGTCGTAGCTATGCGTCCCTTTGAATCTACGACATGCTAGTGTTCTAGATTTTCTTTGTAAATCTGACGTAATCCAGTGTGCTGTGACTCCTATGAAACTTCTTTTTTTTCCTGACCATATGTCGGCAGTGGTGCATACATGGAAATTATCTTGTAGCAATGATTTTATACCAGATATCTCTTCGGTGTAATATTTATCCGTAAAACGACCCAAAGATCTTCGACTCATCAGGCTTAATCCGTTTTGAGACATACCTGCATTTTCGTATGTTTTTTTTAAATATGGATCCTCGATTGTTCTGAGGGGTATCATTGAGTGTATAAAAAATTTTACAATGTTTTTATTGAATTCCTCTTGAGATATTTTAGGGTGTGGTTGCGTTTCCAGTGTTTTGGTTTTCTGTTGCATGACCTTAGTTTTTTTAATCGTATTCGAATATTCTTTAAAATCATTAAGTGCCGTTTCCCCGTGTTTTCGTTTTAAGTGGGTAATAAAGTTGGACGTTGAAGGTGCTGTACCAGATATTTTTGTTTGTTTTGGTAGGCACAAATTACATATTCCAACACGTTTACGGTCGGAAGACTCTTCGTTAGAAAGTTCAAAAAACTTGCCGTCTAGAATGCACGGCAAGTTTTTGGGTCCATTTCCACCTGAAGTCGACCTCGAGCTGGCAGAAGAACTTGACGCCTCATGGCTCAAATCATCAGACTCGTTCATTATTAATAGTTCGTTTATCTTATACGAATAAAATTTCAGTTACTTCTGACAGTCAGTCAACACGGTTATTGTCACTTATTACCATAGAAACAAACTCAAAGATACCCACCCATCTTTGAGTTTGGCACATTAAAGAGTTTGCGTAGATATGCAAACCTATCTCGATGTGCCAAACTCCATATTTGTAGTTATAAAAAGTAACCGTGATTGCGATTACAATTTGTATTTAGTAACCTAAATGTTTAACTACATTTACGATTATTTTATAAAATCTAAAATCTTGATTTCTAACTACAAAATGTAACCGAAGTTAGTAATCTGTAGTTAGGTTACGTTTTGCCCTACACTGATACGAGGGCTGTTCCGAAAGTTTTTAGTTGCTCCGGTTCTATTCATGCGATTTAAATTAAATTTATATCATTGTGAGGGACATTTCAATACTTATTATGGTTAATAAATTTATGCATGTAATGGGAATAGTTTTTTTATTATATTTTTTTTACAAAAAGCTGTTTTGTATGAAATTTAACATTGTATGGAGAAATTGGCAATTTTTGACACATTGAAGCATATTTCGTATAAAAATCTTTGAAAGCTGTACTAAAATATACCCGGGATAAATAATTTAGTTCATTTTGCGTTTTATAAATTATAATTGAACAAAAATGATTATTGATTGAATGATGATTTTTACAATATTCGAAATTCCAATTTTTGAGTTTACGATTTTTTTCGATGCCTACTCATTTATGATTAAAGTAAAGGATATCACGTAATTTGTACTTAAAAATAACGGAAATATCTTCAATTACTAGTACCTATAAAATAAAATAGTTTTATAAGCGAATGATGTTCATAGCATCTCATTAAAAAAGTGTCTTAAAAACCGGTATCATGGTCATTGGAGTAAGGCTCGACACGTCTTAGTAAAACAAAATAATAAAAATATCTAAAATCTTTACTAAAACAAATTTACACCGCCTAAAGCGTCATTGAAATATCCCTCAAAATGGTGTAAGTTTTATTGAAATCGCATGAATAGAACCGGAGCAACTAAAAACTTTCGGAACAGCCCTCGTATCCTTAAGACTGAAAGGGACAAACAATACTTAGCGGCTTGTGAAGTTAGCAACGTTTATGTTATGAGTAAGTATCTAATCATAGGGAGACCTTATGGTATGATTTCTTAAATTTATTTTTAACTATACCTACTACATTTGATTTAAAGTTTTTGGAACGTCTAAGTGTTAGTTTAAATCCAGTAATGTTAAAATTGAAGCCGTTTTAGTCGTATCTATAAGTACTACCAAATCTATAGGAACAAAGTAAAAACTCACACAGGTTTAGCGAGTCCAAGTCGTCGTGTTCGTCTGTGCAATTATAGAATAGTACGCATTGCTTAGTGGAAAGTTTAGGCTGCGATACAAAGTAGTTGTACAGAAGTTCCATCTCTCTGGTAGCAGCATTTGCGGTATTTGGCGAACATACTAGTATGACTCCTTGTACCCCTACGCGAAGCGCCGGCCAGCATGATTCAAATCTGAAATTAAAGGTGTTCTGAATAAAATCGGCCAAGAGCATAATTATGCTACTATTTTTTATGGCATTAGTTCCAATACATAAAAATTTCTACAAAAAATAGGATTTAACATTGAAAATGAAAAATAAGACTATTGAAAATTAAGACGGTGGCATCATATTACACACAAAAAGGCATGATTTTTATAATCTGTATAATAATCCTTATCTTAACAATATTTCAGTGAGTTACCTGTGGTCTCCACTGCAGTCCCACAATTCTATGTCATTATTATAAATCTTGTCATTGACATTAATGTTTGACAATTCGAATTCAACAATACGGACACCTTGAGTCGGCTTTGGTGGTCCTGCTTCTTCAATATTCATTGATTCTGATATGAAATTGGCTATTGATGTTTTACCACTCTGGAAAGTAATAATAACAATTAAATATAAAAACGATAATATGAAGCAATTGAACTGCGTTTGAAGACTTTCACTGCCACTTTCACTGCCGTTTGGATTATTACTATTATTAGACTTACACCAGAAGGTCCTATCAGTAAGATTTTTATTTTATTAAGATGCATTTTACTTTAACGACCTTTTACGTCGGTATTGATGGTAATAAAATTTATACGAGAATATCGCTACCAACTGTTGCAAGTGCACTACAAACAAATGTTTAATTTATTTTGTTGTGGTAAACTTCACTCGTTACCTAGCAACGTATTTTAGTGGTAGGTAGTGGTAGTGTGAAGGGTGATTTTTGGGCCATGTGGTACAGTGTGATTGCAGCCACTGGGGACCGTCCTCTGAGCAATTTTCACTATTGCTATATGACCGAAAAAACATTTTGTATAAATATATCTTGTACGAAGCTCACGGGGTAGGGTTGAGCAAATTTTTAAATTTATTAACATCCAATGGGAAAAGGATGTCCTTATACTATAGGCCGTATTTAGGTAAAACATCTAGGTATACATTTAGGAAGACATAAGATAGATGGTTAAACCTTATTGTTGGCGCCTCACAGCGACAGCGCCACCTACCGAAGCCAACCTAAAACTAGCGCTAAGCGCACTTTTATGTAATGTTAACATATCAACATTTTAGTCAAAATACAAAAATAAACGTCCATATAACATTAAAAAAAGAAAAAATAAAAATGCAAAAAAGACAGGTTCCACCGAGATTTGAACTCGGATCGCTGGATTCAGAGTCCAGAGTGCTAACCATTACACCATGGAACCGTTGAAAGACTTGTCGAAATTTTGCATTGTGTTGTACAGACTGTATATCTTCTCGAGTGTTGTGTGGTAAATCAGCCAAAATGGCATTATTGACAGGTAACCTAATCTAATCTTCATTGTTACCTATACAGGGCGTCCTAAATCTACGGCACATGAAGGGAAAGTACTTTGATAAAATATCGTAGATGGGGAATTTGCTCAAAGAAATTAGTAACACTATACCTAAATTCAAATATTTTCTAAAAAATAATTGCTTCGTCTGGGAATGTGGGTCGGCTTGAATGTGACAAATAAATCATCCTTTTTTTATAATGCCTATCAAAAAAATAATACCTAACTCTTGTGACATTAAGTATTTGAAGAAAGGAACAGCGTCAAATGCCTGAGTAAAATTTATAAATTTTAATCACAAAAAATAATCACTTCCCACACTAGTGCGTATAAAAATCACCATTTGTACTGAAATAAAAAAACCGGCCAAGAGCATGTCGAGCCATGCTCATTGTTGGGTTCCGTAGTTAATTATAACGGTTGGGCCGATTATGTTCGAAATAGTTTTATTTTAAAGTATGCCCACTATTCATGATTTTTTTCATATTTTTTATAAAATATTGACTTTAGAAGAAAACTTTATTTAATACCCTTATTCTTTTTAAGGGACCTATTCAATTATATCCCACACTATAGGATTACAGCAAATAAAAAAAATCATCTCCACTTCACCAGTTTGGGAGGTACTCGAAAGACGGACAGACGGACATGGCGAAACTATAAGGGTTCCGTTTTTGCCATTTTGGTTACGGAACCCTAAAAAGGTTTAAAAATTTTGGTTATTCGCTTGCTGCAAGTTTCCGATGCTTTTCTTAAAAACTTGCCCAGAAAAGGAAGTGAGCAACGGTTCTGTCATGCCTTGAGGTAACAGTAACTGTTTCTAACTACACCAAGCCGCCTGCCGTAAAGCAAAAACTGCTATAATCCTTGTAGGGACTTTTTATTCATTGCTAGGAACTAGGCGTAAGCTATTGAATTTATTGACGCATTAGCTATGCTAGCTAAGGAGGGTTAGCTAGTATTTTTATTGGAAAGGTAAAGTTTTGTGATCAGCCACGTACCTACAGAAAGTTAATGTCATCTAAACTAAAATTTCCATATTTTATATAGTAAGTAAGCACCTAAAAAACAAAGCACGACGCAGCGGCTACTTTACAAAAAATTATAAGTAAGTGTCAGGGCCGGATTTAGAGATTGAGAGGCTTCAGGGCAACAAAGGAGTGGCCTCCACCCCTGCCCCCCAATTATTTTTCAAATAAAGTAGACAATTTTTTTCAGTCAAGTTTTTGAATAAATATTTTTTTGTGGAAACAAGTATACATTATTTTATTATTTAACAAACATAAATATAATCGGAAACGAGAATTATCTGAAATTAATTTGATTTTCTTTTCAAATCTCTATTGTGTGGGTCCCTCTTTTGTGAAGGCTCCGTGGCTGTAGCCCCGGTTGCCCCCCCCTAAATCCGGTCCTGGTAAGTGTCAAAATATCGAATTTCTTGGAAATTGTATTAAATTTTGGTCATAGTCTTGACACATTTGTCAAAGTATTTGAGGAATATCCAGATAATGGAAGAACCTAAAGTTAGCATAAATATGCAGCTCAGTCCAGCGCGTCATAATTTATGTCCCGTTATGTATCTACGTGTTTACTCGGTTCACTCTTAAGCTTTCATCCCTAACGGGCATAAGTTTGCGGCTTACCACATAACATCGGGCATTACATGTATGTAGCGGACCGGGACTATAGGTACATTTACTTAAATCGTGTTTACCTTATTTCCTTCACATATAATACACCGTCTTTTTATTGATTTCCGTTAAATTCAAGGGAAGCTTAATTAGGTCAAAAATAATCAATTTCTCTAAGAAACTAGTTTTCTTTTATTTCTCTAAGATACTGTCATTGCGTTATTAAAAAAATAAGTTTAATGACTGAACAAGTGTATTGCAACCTTTATTACATCCTAATGTTACTTATTTTGATATGTGCCGTCAGCAGCCGTCAGTCGCCTGAGATGTTATTCTTAAGGTTCTCTCACACTTGCTAATGCAATAATTATGTATGAAAAGGAAAAAAAAAATTTTTTACGAAATTAACAAAAGTCCATATACCACGCGACTTCTATTAATGTCCTAAGTAACCTGTCCAATTTAACGGAAATCAATAAAAAACACGGTGTATAATACGTAATGTGAAATAGTTACTTGATTTTATATAATAGTAGGCGCGAGTGACGCAGTTTGTGGCACGTGTAGTGTGGAGGTTTTGCCTGCCATATTATGTCTGACCTGATATGATATTTTAATGTATGTTTTAAGGACAGAATAGAAGAAGTAGAATACCTACGTTGAATTTTCAAACATATTTCAGGAGCAGGAATCCGAGCTGGACGATTTATGATTTAAATGTAGGTACCTAGGTACTGTGAAATTTATACGAAACAGTGGCATTTAAATGATGTACGGCCAATGCAGTGTCCTTACTATGAGTCGACGGTCTGAATTAGCTACGAGTATATCGACTGCGTAATAATTTACTTCTTATTCATCTCGTTTAGGTACACCAAAATGCGGGAATGAGCGGGATACTTAAACAAAGTAAATTAATCAAAAAGCTACTGTTACTATGTCAGGTAAGAGGAAGAGCGTTTTCACTTTTAGAGATACCAAATTAGCGTGAAATTAAAAATCCTTAATTGCAGTTAGGTTAGTAACGACAATTAAGCACGATATATTTAGTAATTTAAACTTTATAGGCGTTTTTATATTTTAGTGTCGCTTATAGTTTACAAAATTAACACCAGAACCAATTTTTTATTGAAATGTAGTGCTTAAAATTGTCGTAACAAATCTGACTGAAATTAAGGTTTTTTAATTTCACTCTAAACGGGTGTCCCTAAAAGTGAAAACGCTCGTAAATACGATAATTACCTATTTATAAAGTAGATCAGAGACATACTTATGTATAAGTAAAAAATCTGTAGCAATTCATATTAAAATAATACTGAGGGCGTCCCACGGCGATGCCACATGGAGGGAAAGTACCTTAAATATCATAGATAGCGTATTTTGCTGAAAGAAGACTTTATTTTATTTTTATCTACATCCATATCATAAGTTGTCTACAATATGTTTAGCGGCGGTAAGCAAATAGCCTACTTTAAGAAATCTGTATCTGTGGGTGTATCATAATTTTTACTTTACGATATCGGCAACCGATATCTTAATCACAATTAAATTTCGAACATTCTTTTAAAAAGGCAAAACACGCTTTAACTACGATTATCGAATTAATCGATTTGTAATTTCATTCACATTAAAATTCATATTCCATACATTCTTCTAAATGTCGAATACTGAGAATCGATTTGAGAATCGATATCGACTCAAGACCTTACCTGGTTTATGAATAAAAAAAAACTAATGTCAGTTCAGTCATTTGTTTTGTTTGAATTGTTTCAAACAAGGAGGTTGGAGGGTTGCCTATAGGTTACACACTAAAGAGGTCCGTGCTCTGTGGTTTCAAACATACAACTTTTTTGGACTGTTGACTTGAAAGTTAAATATTATCGAGTTCGTTGTGAAATATTTACACTGAAAAATTATTTATGACGACGAAGACAGTGATGTTGAAATGTGTGAAACACCACCAGAAATCCGGGACGCCGCTACAACCGTGACCAATAATTTGCTGCCACAAAAATAAACATATTGTAGAAAACTTATTATATGCATGTAGATAAAGTTATGTATGTGACTGTACATAATTAGGCATTAAACTCTTATTATGCGCCAGCCACATAAATAACTATTAAGATTTTTGCATTCAAATTTTTTTTATTAAAAAAAAAATTGTATGAAAATAAAAATATCGCCTTGTCAAAGGAAACATACCTTAATTATCGTAAATGAGCATCTTACAGAGAGAAGACATTATTTCGATTTGAAAAACAAATTCCAACTTGTCTCCACATTATTTTGATTTTTTTTTTATTGTATGGAAAAAAAATCGCCTTGTCAGAGGAAACATACCTTAATTATTGTAAATGACCATCTTACTGAAAGGAGACATTATTTCGATTTAAAAAACAAATTCCAGCTTGTTTTAATTTTTTTTTTAATTGTATGAACAAAAATATCTCGACGTCGGAGAAAAAATGAACATCTTCCTGGAAGAAGACATTATTTCGATTTAACGCAATTCAACTTATTTTTAAATCGAAATAATGTCTTCTTCCAGGAAGATGTTCATTTACAATAATTAAGGTATTTTTTCTCTAACGTCGAGATATTTTATTTCCATACAAGTTGGAATTCGTTTTTTAAATCGAAATAATGTCTTCTTTCAGTAAGATGCTCATTTATGATAATTAAGGTATGTTTCCTTTGACAAGGAGATATTTTTTTATTCATACAATTTTTTTTTCAAAAAAAATCAAAAAAATTTTTGAATGCAATTTTACTAAGTCTTAAAAATAAAATGAAGTCTTTTTCAGCAAAATACGCTATCTATGATATTTAAGGTACTTTCCCTCCATGTGGCATTGCCGTGGGACGCCCTGTATACCTAATTACCTACACGGTGCTCGCGAGCATTGCGAAAGATTTTAACTATGCATTCTAGAAATCAAAATAAACAAAAAATATTATGAGACATAATGTCAAATACCACAAAAAAAAACTTTTTTTTACACTTTTTGAATACTTTTTAACATTTCCAATACTTTTTATCATAGCAACAATTTATTAAAATTAATGTTTTAAATGATTTTTTTAGGAACAGGTTTTTTCGTCAAGTCTATTCTTATTTTTTGATTGTTAGGCAAAAGGCGTGGTAATATTAGAACACATTGTGGAAGTACGTCGAAAAACTTATTTCGAAAAAAGGTTAATTATCTCTGGAACCAAGCCGAATCCAGGAAATTATATAACTAAATACTCTAAATATGCTCAGGAATTCAGCACTAAAACCTTTCGGAATGCTCACGAGCACCGTCACCGTATATAGTCTGTCAAAGCGGCTTTCCAGTAAAATACCGCGAGGAATAAAAAAATCTACGGGTGGTCAACTCTTCGCAACTGTTTTTTTATTAGTTTACGAGACAATAGGAAAATACTACAAGTTAAACAACTACAAGAACCCATTCACACAAGGCAAGGTAAGGACACTGGTTGTCCAGGAAGTGTCCAGCCTGTCGTTAACCATCCTAACTGTCCGACTGGTTCAACTGGACTTCTAAATGCGTCTAATCTTTGACAAATATTTATTTATAAGATCGACCGGGAGACCGGTCTCCCATGAGACAGGACGATATCATTCATACATAGTACATACAGGCTAGGACATAGGATTTATGAACTTGGTCTTACTGGATTGATGACTACAAGTTTTTTTTTAAATAATTAATAATATTTTCAATAGCCTCGTCCTGCCCGAATACTAAGTTTAAGCTATTGAAATTTAAATATAATGAGTTTGAAAATATAGTCTCTTTTTTTTGTTCTAAACAATCGAATATGTCCTTTCATAAATCACATTGGGCAGGACGAGGATAGGTAGGTAGGTACCTACCTACTTATTTTCGCGTTTCGCAATTTGATTCAATTGTGATGGATTACCTACAGTTTACTTATGTATTCTGAAAGGTATATATTTAAATTATTTAAGGAATATCAACATGATAGTTTCCGAGGAAACGGAATGTAGGTAACATTTATATTTTATTTAGCTAATTATAAGTAGATAATTACAATATTACTTTAAGAACTGTAGCTTTAAATTTTAACTTAATGTAATTGTACACATATATCTTGCAGTGACATACATGTAATGCCATACGATAAATAATAAATTACAATATTGGTCTATGAATGGGTTAACACGTTCGACGCCGGTGACACAGCGTCTGTGACCAACAAAATCTGATTCCTATGCCAGTGACAAATATACGTGATTAGAGTAACCTTATTCTTAAGCCAGTAGCATATATCAACAAGGATCGGACAAACGCCCGTCATTTCGAAAAAATAACGCTGTTCCGTACAGCAGAGACTTCCTTATCTTATGATGTTAACATATTTTATTTTATATGATATTTTTGTTAACACCACAAAGTATTTATTTAGGAGATCCCAACTCCTTCAAACTTGTACATACCCTGATTGTGAATTTATGACAAATAAAAACTTAGGATTTTTGATATTGAATTTTAATGTATTGAGTGTATAGGTAATTATGTTATTCGGTTACCGCGATGAAATAATTCTCATTCATTTTCATGAAATAAAACGATTTGAACAAATTAAATCACGTATATTAATTAACGTTGTAATGACGTTTCGAACAGTCATGGTGTGTACAAGTATTCTAAAAAAGATTTGGGATCCTCCTAAGTATATACTTTGTGTTCGTGTTATAAAAAAATATCGGAGATAAATAAATACATATCTTAAATTAATAAAATTGTAAAATAATAAAGATCTCTACCATACGGAACAGGGTTATGTTTTCAAAATGACGGGCGTTTTTCCGATCCTTGTATATCAAGTTCTACCTCCTATGCCAGTGCCATAGAAATACGAACGTTTTTGACACAAGTGCTGTGTCGCTGGCATAAGATTACCTGCAATCTATTCGGTCACACATGCGTGTCAATGGCATAGGAGTTCTATCAGATAATTTAGATCTGCATAGTATTCGCACTTAGTGAAACAGTACTGGAGGCGAACGTGTTAATGTAGGGTGACCTTCCTTTAACTTTGAAGCGGAAACTCGTCGACATAAGCATTCTGCCTGTCCTAACCTACGGTGCTCAAACATGGTCACTTACCAAGGCACAAAAGACAAAGTTAAAGGATTGCCAAAGAATCAGAAACACCACGCTGTTCTCAAAACAACTATCACCTACTTATGTTTTTCCAGTAATTAAAGTTTCGGTATTTTACCGATAAAATATTACAATTACCGGTAATATACCGACGCTGAAATTGGCCGAATTCCTTATTATTAATACTTAGGTCATGTGTTTGAGTCATGAACTAAAGCTTGAAGCAGATTGAAAAAGATTATCTTTTATCTACAATTTAACCGCCATGAAATGTTTATTACCTACACTCGGCATTAAATAAGATTGTTATATGCATTTATAACTCATAAAACATGTCCGTGAGTATAAAAAGGGTTCACGTTAAGGTTTGCTTAATAGTTAAAGGTACAAGTACAATGTGATTTGAAAAGGCAGAGCCCTTAAAATAAATTGCAACGAGCGTGTTAGATGGTCGATGAATGCATTTCACCGCGGCCGTGCGCGGCTGCACGAGAAACTTAATTGAAATAAGACTAAAATAATTATAGCGGCTTGCTTCGCTATAGAGACAAGTTGTCAAATACAGATTGCTACTTATGATACTTATCCCTACCAATACTAGGCCAGCGTTGGGACCACGCAAAATAGGCACGTTTGATGTCGAGTTGCGGAAAAATGGCCAGAATACAACAACAAAAACAATAACATATCCCTACCTAGATTATAACTACGAAAGCTGCCTTTCCACCAAAGCTACGCTTTGCTAAGTATGTGGATATGTTTGATACCCACCAATCACAGCTACGCATCGTAGAACATGCGTTATAGATGTATTACGTGCCTAAAATGTGATTGTGAGTAGTAGATATCAAACGCATCCGCTTAGCATGAGTCTATATTAATTCGCATAATTTATTACGCATACTTCAAATTGGCATAGCGTTGTTAAGCATACTATTTAAGTGGCATAAGCATAATTTCGCATAAACGATTACGCATAATGTATTTACGTATAACGTAAACTATCATAACGATGATTTGGAATAATTAGCATGAGCATAATACTAATTGGTATACTTAATGAAAGGTATAAAATATAATAGATAAAATAATAATGACCGATCATAGATTGCTTAGCGAAACCGATACTATATACCAAATATTTTGCCATGTTACAGTCGATTAGTACGTATTAATTATATTATTTTATTATATACTATGTATTGCTTCTAATTTAAAACTAGTTTAGACTTTTTTTAACCGACTTCAAAAAAAGGAGGAGGTTCTCAATTCGACAGATTTTTTTTTTTGTTGTATGTATGTTACCTGATATCTCCGAGAATAGTGAACCGATTCTAAAATTTCTTTTTGTGATCGAACGTGTATTACCCCGAGATGGTCCCATTGGCACCAAGTTGGGGTCTGATGATGGGATCCTGGAGAAATCGAGGGATCTCTTCAAATGTTATAGGTACATGTATGGCGCTTTTGGTAATTTTCATTCATTTACAAGAATTTGCATTCAGAAAGTAGAATTTGAGGAAACTAATGATGGAAACAAATCGGGAATCTTGGAGAAACCGGTTGAAGTCGGTTTTTTTAATTTTCAATTTGGTGATTATTTACTTGTGTGTTGTGCGTAGGTATAACAAGGTAATGTTTAGGTCTTGACATATTTTATTGACTGACATACATGTATACCTACTTATATGCTTGTAGTAAATATTGATTATTTTATTCATTACACACATTTTTACCCTAGCAATTTAAAATGTTCATAAATACGGCGTGTGTATTTTATACGGGATATAGTTATCGTTTTGCGATCATAAAAATCATGGTATAGGTAAATAGGTTCCCTAGATCCTATTTTAAGCATCATTCAAATATACGCCCGCATTAAATAGGTACACACTCTGTACTGTGCGCCTCATGCGCCTACCAAGATGTGATTTCTTTACTAATAAAATTGATTATTAAATACCTAATGTTTTATTTAATTGATTGTATATCTGACGTGTTCATTAGGATGTGTAGGAGATATCGACTCAACCTTACTGTCTTGGTTTTACCCTGATCTGCCTCATTCGCTTGATTTCTAAGTTTATGCTAATCCATATTAGGACGAATAAAGTTATATATAATAATGTTATGCATATTTCAATTATGCATAATCAGTAATATGCGTATTAAGCATTATGGAATTTTATTATTTTGCCTATTCAATATTATGCTTAATTATTTATGCCAAATCCGTTATGCGAATTCATATTAGGACTATTAATATTAGGCATATTAAAGGGGACCCGCTTAGCATAGATCACTCTGGTGAAAAGGTACCCTAACACTGTCTGCTGTATATTCACATCTAAACTACTGAAATAGTTGGCGTGGAGTTAATTTAAGTGAAAAAATGGGTAATTTTTTTTCATTTATTTTTAAAATTACATTTTTCCCAGTAGGCATAACGTTAACAGGTTTCTAGCTAAGAGTCGCAGGTATAAACTATGTAGTAGTATACAGGGTGGCCCATTCGAATCGGTCAGTATGGAAAAGTCTGAAACTATAAGGCATACGAAGATTTGTTCTTAGGAACTATGTCACCGATTTTGATAAAAAGAAAAACTGCATTCATACATTTGAAAAAAAAAAAACTGTACCCAGCTAGGGAATCGAACCCGGTTGTTTTGAAAAAAAAAACTTACACTATTTTTATTTAAATATCGTTTGTGTAGGTCTTAAGCTGTAAATGTCTCTAAGAAACATGATGTCTAAAATGAAAAGAATTCATTGTTTTCATATACTTACATTTATTTTACTAGGTGTTTGTTGTGTAAATCTTAAGAAAAATATTTTTTTTTTATATTTATCAACGTAGTTTTCATTATTTTTAAAATCGATGACATGGTTCCTAAGAACAAATATTCGTATGTCTTATAGTTTCAGACTTTCCCATACTAATCGATTTGAATGGGCCACCCGGTATACAGCGTGTTTTTCTTAATATGTTATAACTTTAAGGGAAGCTTATTTAGGTCAAATATAATTAATTTCTCTAAGAAACTAGTGTTTTAACTCTTACCGTTATTGAGTTATTAAAAAAATAAGTTTAATCACTGAACATGTGTATTGCAACCTTTATTACATTCTAATGTTACTTATTTTGACATGTGCCGTCAGTCACCTGAGATTAACTTTTATTTTATTCTTAAGGTTCTCTCACACTTACCATTTCATTTATTATGTATGAAAACAAAAAAAAAATGTTATTTATCGAGTTTTCCAAAAGCCGTTATACCAGACAATTTCTATCAATGGCCCAAGTAACCAGTCTAATTTATCGCAAATCGAAACGAACACCCTGTATATTCTAGATTAGAGAGTTGATATATTCGTGAAATCAAATGTCTGCATTATAATCTGTCAAATAGAAGGCTGAAACTTGACATGTAATGGTAGGTATAGTACATTTTATACGTTGTTTGTGAATAGTAAAAAAGTTTCATTAGAACATCTAAAACCGATATTTTAATAGAATTTCTTACAATTAAAACAGAGCTTGGTATTCAGCCACCAACATGATTTTTTGTCATATATAAAGTTAAAAAGTGCAAAATTAGGCATTATCTATCACTGATGCTATTGAGAAATTCACCTGCGACTCGTTTTATAAAACCACACTCGTGTGTAATGCCTCTCATCTCATTATACACCAGCCACGTAAATAGCTATTAATCGCTTACTTGTGTGATGAATACGTATCGCGTTCTAAGGACGATATTATACTGGGTGAAATCTTTCACATGATACAAAATCATATTTTCTGGATGTACTCATGATTACAGCTAACTTTTACTATGAGATATTTGAAAAAGTTACTACAAAATCTACAGTTCTACACCTCCATACAAATTGTGAAACCAGCTGTCGCTAGTTACAATCGAGTTGTCATTAATATATATTATATATAATTATTAGGGTTAGGATTCCGGTGGCATTTATTGAACAAAAAGCAGTGGAGTCGATGTTACAAATATTTTTTACTTGAATAAATGATTATCTTATAAAATTATAACGAAGTAACGAAGTCGATGTCACAAATATTTTTTACTTGAATAAATGATTAACTTATAAAATTATAACGAAATTGTGTTCACTTCAAGCTGGATTTATCAATGAATTTGAAGCAATAAGATGAATTTTATTTTTGAGAAGCTAGAGATATACTAAATTACGTTAAAAATTTGGTATTTGAGAAAATCTACCGATTAAATTTTCAAGATTCCTGTTTTCCCGAAGCCCTAAATATTGTAAATTATAATAATTAATAATCATATAAAATAATATATAACAATACTGAATTTTATTTCACAGGTAGTCAAATATTAAAGGTTAAATGATTTAAAACTTAAAATGGAGAAAACCCTGTTAAAGAGTTATTATTTTATTCATGATTTGAATAATTAAATATTCAATCCATCATTAAAAAAATAACGACTCCACCGTTCCCTGTTCACCAAATGCCACCAAAATTCCTAACTCTAATAGTTATCCATAGGTACTGATCTCTTATGTGTGTATACATATGAATGTACTCGACTGTAGTAGTTATCATTTTTTCAACCGAATTCGATATAAGTCCCATAGTAAAAGTTGATCGCAATCATGAGTAGATCCAGAAAATATAATTTTGTATCATTAAAAGATTTCACCCTGTATTATCTAAGTTGACGATCTTTAATTTTTACTAGTCTCGCTATGTGGAGGCGTCAAATCTTGCAAAGAAAATGCGGCTACGCTAACCTTCGTCTCTTCTCTTTTTAGAGGAGAAATGTATGCGAACTTAAATTACGTTTTCGTGTTACTTTTTCCTCTATGGGAATAGCCCTATGCTATTAAAATGCTATGTCACGTTAAGTACAAAGAATCAAGATGAAGATGGTCATTATGAGAAGTGAGGGCTAGTAATTTAAAATCGTGTTTATGGAAATCTCTTGAGTGTCTTCGAGTTTGACGTTGAGTTCTTACGTGAGAAAGTCATTAGGTCATTACCTGGTTTAATTTATACAGTGTGAGAATGAATGTCTAAGAATATTTAGCATATATAACTTTTACGACTCCTTAGGTACCCAAAAAAATTAAGATCGGCAGACAATAAGATTAATTTTTGGTTTTTATTATTTGTATAATAATATTGAAATTAATTATTAAGAACTTTTTCATTGTTTTAAGTCAGATTGTTCTATTGCTTCTTTATTATTCATTTGGTATTATAGTAATTTATTTATTCCATAATTTTAACACATTGTTTTTGTAGTAAAACCATTCAACTATGGTCCAATACTGCAACTATGGTCCACAGTTTCAAGTTCTATATAAATAAGCATCAGTTCCGATCTTATTTTTGGCGTTGTCCAAGTTTTTATTATTATTAATGAGAAGGTTTTGTCTATGAACGGCGCGATTAATATAACAATTCGATTAAGTTTTGGACCATTGTTAGTTATAAACATGTCTTTACTTTGTATTTACGTTGTTTTATTAGTAGTTACCTAATTATTTAGTTTCTTCTAATAATAATTAATTATTAAGAATTTAAACTATTTGTTTTAACTATTCAAAATGTATACATCCTACTACCGAAACAAGATTTTTTTCTGATTGGGCTTACCTTCTACTTATCGGTTACATTTTTGTGATATGCTTAATTTAAGACATTGGGCTCTATTATAATTTATAAAAATAACTAACGTGAATATTGTACTAACGTTCAACCATTTTAAAATATTTAGCGAACGGGGTAACGATTGCTTGCCATGTTTCGACCTATTAAGGGAATCCTCTTCAGAGTTTTGTCGGCTAAAGTCCGAAGTGATATACAATATATGAATACTTAAATATTTGAATGTCCCTCTACCTATACACTCGTACCTAATTACAATCAACGAAGGAAAGTTAATTACTTTATTTTATTTATTTATTTTTATTTTATTTATTCAGAAACAAACAGTCACATGTGGTTACATTTGATACATTATAAACTATTATAATAGCAGACTTACAGTCTCCTTAATTCAATAATTTAAAACTAAAAAAAAAACCTAAATGGACAACTAAATAATATGTGCGTCAGCGCAAACGGAACGGTGTCTAAATTGAACCTTATTGAAGAACCCATAAGGGCCATTCCTAGCCAAGAGTCATGACACAGTGCAACCAAGGTGCACCGACACACATGTCACTGAATTACGTAAGTAAGTTATTAAAAACAGAAAGATAATAATTTTAAAATGAAATGAAAAAATGAAAAGTAAGTATTATAGTTGTAGTTGTTCAATACATTGCAATGATAACCGCTTGAAGCTACAAAGTGACTTTACATAACAATATACAATTACCTGGTTAGCTGTTAGGGCCGATTGCAAAGTGCAATATATCCAAGTAAAAAAGTTAAAAAAGACGACAAATTCAAATTTTCTATGAGCGTGGCAAAAGGTTGCTGGACAGAGCATACCGTATAATTTATATCACTAACTTTAGTACCACAATTGACGCGAATTTTTGTTTTGATTAAGGCCATAACTATGTATAACTTTGTTATTCATAGCTTGCCAACAAACTGCTTCTGCAGTTTGGCAAGTAAATGTAAGAACCTACTTTGTGTTAACATTTTTGGTAAATAAATAAAAAAAAAAAATAAAAAAAATCTTGCAATAGACCCATTATTTATTTTATTATTTAGCAGGTAGGCAGGGTAACTGGGTTGCGATTTATAAAGTTACAATTTACAATTTTGCTGTTTGCCCTTATTTCTAGCCAATACGTGCGTGCGTTAGAGAGGCAAACAGCGAAATTGTAAAATGTAACTTTATAAATATTAGTGCGACAAAGAGGGAAAACTACGATGCGCTAGCAAGCGCTAGCGATTGGCAACTTGGCTAAGCACCCTGATATCCTTCATTGCGCGTATCGTCAGTAGAGTCTAAAAAAATGTATGTAAATAAACATGGTTGACTTTCCATAACATTTGACGGGAAACACGTTCGCGGATATATTTTTACTTAAATACTAATAAATATCAATGAAAAATATGTGAACTCATGGTTTAAGATTGTAAGTTTGTTATAAAAACAAGGTTGTGTTTTAAAAGTGCGTGATTAACAGAGATCGGTTTTTCGGGTATCCCTTAGCGGGATTTGGCGTACCTATAAAAAAATTACGGGTGTGACTATTAAATTTTATTTAACACTATTGTATTATACACACAAGAGCATACTTTATGAAACAGAAATATGGCCATATACCTAATTAAAGTTTATTTTTCAAGTTACTATTTAGAAGGCCCTCCGGGAGAATTAAAAAAACCGATCACTGGTGATTAAGGAATAATGCAAGTTTTCATGTTTGGCTACACTTTTTTATATTCTACAGACGAATGTTATAGTAGGTATATGCCATCATTATGAGTAGATGATTGATATTATGTATCATTATTTTTCTCAGGACTGTCATACTCAATGTTAGTGACCCGTCGGCATAGGCCTGTGATACAGTACCGGCCGGATTACTGTCATTATGCTTAGCCGTACATTAATGGTTGCATTGTGAAATATTGCGCAGAATTATGCACCGGCCTATTAGGCATGATCTTTAATGTTGGAATTTGTTAACGTTTTGATGATATGCATGTTGGTATAACATATAGAGAGACTCCTTAAGGTGCATTTAGACCAAACAAGCATTCGCTCATTTTATCCCCCACTCTACGAAATCCACGAATTTCGACGAATCATGTTTTGTGTAACGAACGAATTTCGTAGAGTGGGGGATAGAATGAGGGAATGCTCGTTTGGTCTAAATGCACCTTTAGAGGAGTGCCTAAAACTGTTATTATTCTACATATTGCGAGATTTTGTAGGACATGAATGTGTTAAGTTTGGTGATTTATATAAAAAATAACCTGGATATTTAAGACTTAAAACTATTGCGGGACAGTACGTCTATAGGCGTTCGCAATGTAGGCTTACCGATAGTTAATTGAAAGTATTGTCCATCAACGTGTTAACGGATTATATCGCGTATGTTAATTAATTTAACTACATCCCGACGTTTCGAACTCTTTACAGAATTCGTGGTCTATGGGTATCCCCAGTAAAATTAATTAATATTCGCGATGTAATCAGTATTTTTTTTAATTCATGAATAAATATAAAAATATTGTGTTAATCAACTTACTCATAATGTGTAATTATGCAAAACAATGTTAAGAAACCTAGGCTTCAGACGTATGTTTTTGTGTTACGAAGTTAAATTTTGTGTAATAACTTTTTGCAATGAAAAAAGCGACAAAACCCTACTTTTACATACTACATTTTTTTTGCCATCTCTTTTTCGCCTGCCAAAGGTTGTTTGTCAGACTATATCACATAGGATATAATATCACTAACTGACAACACAAATTGACGCGATCGTGATTATTGTTTTGATAAAAAAATTTTGCAATCAATCCTGATACTATTGGTATTCAAAAAAATTGGCAATTCTTTTAATTTAGCATTGTATTGTGATAAGAAAAAAGTAGGAATGAAATTGTTTACAATATTTGAGACTGGCCCCCAACAATCTCATTCAGAATGTTTCCATGAGAACTTATAAAAATATGTAATAAATAATTATTTAAAATCATAAATAACTAAACAAGGCAGTAAATATAACTCATAAGGCATGTAGGTATCTAGTATGGTCTGTATTATAATAATGGATCACCACTATTTTTTATACACTCTGTATATACATTTTTTGCACCTAACGTAAGTAATGACCAAAATACGAATTAAATCGTTCTTTAAACGATTTAGATGTCGCGCGAGTTCATAGATCGCATTAAACAGTGTCAAAGGTCACATGCAAATGCGTAAGCATACGAGCATTGCGACATACTACATTACAATCAGTGTAGGGCAAAACGTAACCTAACTACAGATTACTAACTTCGGTTACATTTTGTAGTTAGAAATCAAGATTTTAGATTTTATAAAATAATCGTAAATGTAGTTAAACATTTAGGTTACTAAATACAAATTGTAATCGCAATCACGGTTACTTTTTATAACTACAAATATGGAGTTTGGCACATCGAGATAGGTTTGCATATCTACGCAAACTCTTTAATGTGCCAAACTCAAAGATGGGTGGGTATCTTTGAGTTTGTTTCTATGGTAATAAGTGACAATAACCGTGTTGACTGACTGTCAGAAGTAACTGAAATTTTATTCGTATAAGATAAACGAACTATTAATAATGAACGAGTCTGATGATTTGAGCCATGAGGCGTCAAGTTCTTCTGCCAGCTCGAGGTCGACTTCAGGTGGAAATGGACCCAAAAACTTGCCGTGCATTCTAGACGGCAAGTTTTTTGAACTTTCTAACGAAGAGTCTTCCGACCGTAAACGTGTTGGAATATGTAATTTGTGCCTACCAAAACAAACAAAAATATCTGGTACAGCACCTTCAACGTCCAACTTTATTACCCACTTAAAACGAAAACACGGGGAAACGGCACTTAATGATTTTAAAGAATATTCGAATACGATTAAAAAAACTAAGGTCATGCAACAGAAAACCAAAACACTGGAAACGCAACCACACCCTAAAATATCTCAAGAGGAATTCAATAAAAACATTGTAAAATTTTTTATACACTCAATGATACCCCTCAGAACAATCGAGGATCCATATTTAAAAAAAACATACGAAAATGCAGGTATGTCTCAAAACGGATTAAGCCTGATGAGTCGAAGATCTTTGGGTCGTTTTACGGATAAATATTACACCGAAGAGATATCTGGTATAAAATCATTGCTACAAGATAATTTCCATGTATGCACCACTGCCGACATATGGTCAGGAAAAAAAAGAAGTTTCATAGGAGTCACAGCACACTGGATTACGTCAGATTTACAAAGAAAATCTAGAACACTAGCATGTCGTAGATTCAAAGGGACGCATAGCTACGACAAAATTGCGTTGTTATTGGAAGAAATCCACAGCGAATTTGGACTCGATTCGAAGAAAGTATTATCTACGGTTACTGATAACGGGAGTAATTTTGTAAAGGCCTTTAAAGAATTTGGTGTTGAGATTGAGTCTTGCAATTTAGATGAGTTGGAGTTTGACATTAACGAATTCGAAAATGAAGACCCAAATGTTGGAGACGATTGTAATCCTGTGGAAGACATTCAGTCAGAAATTAGTGTGTCTCATGATAGATCTAATGGTTCTCAAAGCCCTGACACTGACCTTTTGTCTAAAGAAAATATTAATACCTCGCCCGAACTGCCAGCTCACTTGAGATGTTCTGCTCATAAACTAAACCTATGTGCAACCACAGATGCCGGAAAAGTGCTTCGTAATAAAAATACCACCCTTTCCAAAATTCATGAGCGGGTAATCAGTAAATGTAATAAACTGTGGAACGCTGCTGGTCGTCCGAAATCAGCAGAAACTATACAAACCATTTTGGGACATACGCTCTCAAGGCCAGGAGATACTAGGTGGAATAGTACCTACGACGCCCTAAAACAAATCTATGCCATTAAAGATAAGAGCATTCAGCTTCATGAAGCATTGGAAATCAGTAACCAGTTGCGGCAAAGCGAATTTCAGTACATCCAAGAGTACCTGAAATGCTCCAAACCAATAGCAGAAGCACTTGACATTTTACAGGGCGAAAAAGAAATGTTTTATGGCTTGCTACTTCCATGCTTATTATCTTTAAGAAGAAAGTTAGAAAAATTGTGCAATGAAAATTTTGTTTATTGCAACGTTCTGGCAAAAACGCATCTAGAAAGCCTCAATAACCGCTTCAATGATATCTTTGATTTTTCTACAGCCAAAGCACAAAACGCAGCTATTGCTGCAATGTCATTGCCACGATTTAAAACTAAATGGTTCTCATGCATTTCCACAGAAGATCAAACACGATTAAAAAACATTTTTAAAGCGGCGATTGCAAAGGAAGTTTCTGAAAATGCTGAATCGATCCCAACACCAAATATTAAAAATAAGGATAAAGATTTTTTTGAATTTGATTCCTCTTCAGATTCCGAGGAAAACTCATGTCGAGTCCAACTATCAAAGGCCGATATGATAGCTTCCTATTATTTATCTGATGTGGATCGAGAATTGAGTGTTCTTCACAGGTTTCAAGAAGTAAAAAAGGTGTTTATGAAGTACAATACCCCTTTACCTTCTTCGGCTCCAGTGGAAAGACTGTTTTCATACGCGACAATGATAAATTGCCCTAAATCGCACAAGCTTTCAGACGAGATGTTCGAAAAACGTGTTGTGTTAAAGTCCAATTTAAATTATTATGTTTAGTTGATAAAAAATAAGTTATTCTTTTCAAGTTTTTGTTGCCAAGTTTGTCTGCCAAATAAATACATTTCCACCCATCTACGACTTGTATTAATCAACAAGGGCCAATGTTTCAAGATAAAATTATCTGTCAGATAAAGATAAAACCTTGGTAGTTCTGTTAACCAGTGGTGTTCTTCATGCACGTGGAAAAAAGAGAGTGTGATATTTTTATCTGGCAGGTAGCTTTATGTGGGGATTGAAAAATTGGCCCTTAATAGGGTAAATCGTCAGTAACTCGTCACTTTATACTAAAAATGAATTCTGCTAACATATAATTAGAAATCATTTGATATAAGCAAAGTAAAAGTAAATTCTGTTTAATTAACAATGTCATTTTTTAGTAGTAAAATAATAAGAAATTTTCGTTAACTTAAATTGATGGCTTTTTCAATATTTATATCTTTTAAAGTTCAGGAGAGTTCACAACAAAGAAAACAACACTTTTTTGCGAAAAATAAACTTATAATAGGTATAACATTTTTTACTTCTTAAGACCTTAGGAACACCCTTCTAAAATTATTCGCATTCCTTGTGTTACATCGTGTAAGTATACGGTATTGTATAGTCTGAGCATTTTTCCGCAAGTCGACATCAATTGTGCATAAGTTGCATAACATATATGCAGGTTTCCTCAAGATGTTTTTCTTCACCGAAAAGCTATAAAATCTTGTAAAGGTTACGGGAGTCCTCTGGATTCGGGCAGCCTAGTTACTACCGATCTTTGTGGCAGTCTCTAGGGGAAGTCTTCTCGTGTGTGTGACTGTGTGTGTGTCTGTTATAAAATTGTGTGTGTATTTTTAGGACTAATGTAATTAGTAGTTATAACTAATCGATTACAGTAGTCATGATTAACGGTTTCTTTGTTAACCTTGATTATTGTAGTTAAGTTTCATGTAACCTCAACTAGTTGTAGTTAACTACTTTTGGTCGTAATCAGTAGTTAGGTTACAAAAAATAGTTAACTATGCCCAACACTGATTACAATAGCAGACCCGTTTGTGATTTAGCATACCTGGCATCCGGGTCCGCATCTTTTAGTCATAGTGAACTAGCCTAGGACCTAGGACGCGGTCCTAGGTCGACGACCCTAGCCCGAGAGGCGGTAGATTTGCGGGATACGATAAATTTCAATAGTGCATTGACTGCAGTCAGGCTAAGTCGCCAAATTCATGTTAACGGGCTTGGACTCTATTCCATTGTAATAAGTCGAAATGTGTGTATATATTTATGAAGTTGACCACACAGGATCGTTAGACAGCGCGACGTGCTATCATAAAGTAAACTTATTTAATTGCGGCAACTCATACGATTTCCTCGAGATTATTATGAATAATAATATGAATTAAAGATGACTGCGGTTACGTAGAAATGGTTAAGTACCTATCCTATACTATTTAATGCAGAGAAACAATTTAAGAAATCTACCTATTTAATCCGTGTAGTAAGTAAGTATTTTTGGATAATAAATAAAACAGGAGTTAGGTCATCGTTAAGAATAAGTCTCAATTGTATAGTTTAAGTAGGTATTCAATTATTGTTGCATAAACGTTTTGACATTAGTATATTATGATACAAGTGTGCTAAGTTGATCATTACACCCAAGGCGGTATTGCATTCAACCCGTCGCACATTGCAAAGTATTGTATTTTAACGTAGGTACATAATTCATAATGTAGGTAACATACTATTTTTGGACCCCTAAATTATGAATAAGTTGACATACAATCGTGTCGATTTATTTTATGCCTTCAGTCGAATTCATACATAAAAAGAGAGTAAATTTACTATCAATTAGTTTAAGTAGGCAATTAATAGGCCGGTCCTATTATCATTTGTTTGAAATTCAACAAAATTTCTTGAAACATAAGTACCGAAATGTCCCAAACGAGTAGTTCTGAGTAATCGTTCGAATTATGAGTATTATGACGCAAATGAGTATAAAGCTTAATAAAGGTATGATGAAGTATGTACTTAGTTTCACATTTCGACTAAACCAAGTGTACCTTTTTCCACTTGATGGAATGCGATATGCGCGTTACTTTATTAGTCTCATACTAGATCCTCAAGTAACTGTATCAGTGGAGTAGTAAACATCAAAGTATACAGTTAGAAACGCTGTAAAGGGAAATTCCTAACTTCACTTTTATATGGATGTAATTACAGTTACAAGACGCGCTCGGAGCGGTGTACTTACTATGAGATAATGCCGTAAGTTTAACCCTTTAACAGGCAAGGCTCAAAATCCTGGATTCTAGCCTCAACGCCATTCTGTAGTACATAAAAATTTGTGTAAGAAAAAAATACAAAAAGATGAAGTGTTTTATAGGGTGGTCGTTTTTGAGACCGCTGCCCTATAAAGGGTTAGAGGAAAAGTCAAAGTTTAGAAAAATTGGTGATGAGATTCTTATTCGACGACATAACAATTGCTGTCACTTTGCAGGACCTAGGGCCTATTGCATAACATATTACACGCAGAAGTCTTTTTTCTATCTATGTTAGGTACTAAAAAGATACCTCTGGTTGTATTATCAGTTGCAATATGTTATGCAATAGGCGCCTGGAGCTTCGATACACCTAATACACGGTGTTACGCGAGCATTGCGAAAGATTTTTACTATGCATTCTAGACATCAAAATAAACAAAAAATATTATGATACCTAATGTCAATTGCACCAAAAAAAAAATTTTTTTTTCTGTTTTTTTAGGCCGATTTGAATACTTTTTAACATTTCCAGTACTTTTTATCGTAACAACAATTTGTTTAAATTATTTTTTTTTTCAATAGTTTTTTTAGGTAGAGGTTATTTCGTCAAGTCTATTCGTATTTTTTGATTGTCAGGCAAAAGGTGTGGTAATATTAGAATACATTGTGGTAGCATTGTAATCCAAAAGAAGTTAAATGACGAGTTACGTCGAAAAACTTATTTCGAAAAAAGGTTGATTATCTCTGAAACCAAGCCGAATCCAGGAAATTTTATGTAACATTAAAGACTCTAAATATGGTCAGGAATCCAGCATTTAAATCTTTCGGAATGCTGACGTTACACCGTGTATAAATAAATGCACCTTCGCCTAGGTAATATTTTAATTCTGTTGGTCCTGTTTCCGCCTTGAAAAATAGATCAATAACAGAACTTACTAAAATTTAATTACCTAGTGAAGAAATAAATTTATGTTAAAAATAAGTATATTTTCTTTTTTTGTTAATAATATATGCTATTACCTACCTAAATTAAATATTTGTTTTATGAGTGTCTGAAACTAAGAATGTTTTCATTGTTTATGTAGGCTAATAGTTTTGAAGTTTTTGATAATAACAATATCATTAAAAAAAAAACATAAAATAACGACACGGCAAAACCGAAATACCGTGGCAAAATTAGATTATATTGTAGATAAAAGCTAATATGTGAGGGAGGAAATAGAGGAGTAAGTTTGCGTCGGAAAACGCAGTTCCCATTACTATCTATTTATCTAACTCGTACTAACGTTCCTGCATGAGCGGGATAGACAAGATGTACGTCTGCGTTAAACTCACGATACAAGCTCATGGTAAGCACACGGTCGTTATTAGGCGAGGATAGCAGTAAAGATAGTCTTATAGATCTTAGAAACAGATATTTACTTTAATATTACCTGTAAGCAGCATCATATGAATAAACCAAAACAACACGTGTTGTAGCTATTTTAGGTATGTATTCGTTCGTATTTGCCCTTTGTTTAACCTATTGTTGAATATTGTTGCTAAACAAAACGATTAATAAGTAGGTAAACGATTTTTCAGATCGTCATTCTTCATAGATTAGACATCGATCATGTTCCAGACAAATAAACTGAATCTGAATGCTAAATTATTTAACTTAACGGGTGTTTCTGGTTATATAGGTAGGCAATGATATAATAAGTAAAGATAATTATGTTACACCGGCTCTAAAATTGAAGCGCGCAGATTGCGATAATTCTAACAATCGCTCTTAGTCCTACCCAGATCACCGAGAGGTGTGTACCTACCACTGCCGAGTTCTCGCAAATCACATGAACTGGGGTCTAAAATATCATTTAATGTTATAAAATAGTGAAAACCACAAAATAAAATGCCAAAATGCCCTTAGCATCACACATCATGCGCAATTAAACGGAATCATATATTTTATTCAATATTATTATTTATTGAAAATAAATAAATAGGACGCCATTTTGACGTTTTTGATTGACTTAGAGAAAAAGACAAGCTTATGCTGTTTAAGATCGAGAGTAACAAAGATAAAACAATGTTTATCAAGAAAAGAATGCACGCGCGATTATCAAATGCTAGTTGTCTCTTTTTTATTTATTAAATACGAGTTATACGAGTATTATGTATTTTGCCATCTCTTTTACGCATTTTGAAGTATGAAGACCAAATGTCAAATTCCACACAAAAAAAATTTTTTTTTTCGATTTTTTTAGACTTTTTGAATACTTTTTAACATTTCCAATATTTTTTATCATAACAACAATTTGTTAAAACTAATTTTTTAAATGTTTTTTTTTAGGGACAGGTTTTTTCGTCAAGTCTATTCTTATTTTTTGATTGTCAGGCAAAAGGTGTGGTAATATTAGAACACATTGTGGCAGCATTGTAATCAAAAAGAAGTTTTATGACGAGTTACGTCGAAAAACTTTTTCCGAAAAAAGGTTAATTATCTTTGGAACCAAGCCGAATCCAGGAAATTTTATATAACATTAAATACTCTAAATATGCTCAGGAAATCAGCATTAAAATTATGTGGGTTCCTCGCGAGGCACCGTGTATATCATTGTAGGTAGGTACCTAATATTTGCGTAACGGGTAGTTTACATATTGCCAGCGATGACCCCAGTGTTAGGTACACTGCTGGGGTCATCCGTTGAGGTTTGGGTTGCCGTTTGGAAGAATTAAATGTAAAACAATAAATGAAATACACTTTCTGTATGTAATTGTGAAAACTCAAATCAAATTATTTATTATCTAAATATTTTTGATTTGTGTATTTATTTTTTCCCCAGTCGGTAGTCACACTACTTAATACTATATAAATTATAAATATTAGATGTCATATACCAAAGAAAAAACGACCAAGATCACCAACATCCGAGGTGGGAACCGAACCTACGTGCTCAGATTTCGCGGCTAATGCCTGTACCGCTCGAAATATACTTATTTTATTACGAATTCTATTCTACATATCCTACTTAAATGCCTACATTATTCTAAATCCTTATTTCGATTGATTGTTTATCTCATCTGCTTATTGCAGTGGGTTCCACGTCTGGGGGGGGGGTCTGATGACGATGCATCCTTACGGGCATCATTGAAACACGCCACTTCAATACTTAGCCAAGATATTGATTTACCACTTTTGAACATTACCACGTTCAACGCCGGTTACCCAACAACTGTGATAATCGAGAACTTACTCCTATGTTATGTACATACCTAACCTAATGTTACCTACTATAATAAAACCGCGACAATAATATACCTATACACTAATAGGTACATACGTACAAATAAATGTAAGTTATGCTGTACAAAAAGTTAGAACAACGTATTCATAGTTATTTGTTTTACTAGGGAGCAAAGTGATTGTTTAACTCATAAAATGGAATCTTGAGCGATGCGAGGGTTTTAAGGCACGAGAGTTGAACAAGCTTTGCTGCCGAGTGAAACACAACATTTTTCACCACACTAAAGCGAGGAAACATGCGAAATAAAACACAAACATAACAATTTAGAAGGTATTTATTTGCAAGTCCTCAACTTAATAAACAAATCAACAAATATAAACAAATCAACAAATAATAAAACAATAACCTCAAATATTTATCTTGTCGTGGCAATGCTTAAAAATTTATGATAATTCCAAAATGAGACACATGTAGTTATTGGCAATTTTTCTGTGATTTTCGGAATTATCCCACTTTCGCATCTCGAAATTACCCCAAAGCCACTTCAGTATGTTAAACTAAGATATCACCAATGAAAGAAAACAAAACACGACCGAACTCGTTTAAAATTTAAAAGAAAAAAATATTCGGATGCGTTCTGAAATTTGCATAGTGTCAACACTTTCATTTTCCTATTGTTTTTATTTGTCGTATTTTTAGAACTTTTGATTAAAAGCCTTTTACAACAAAATGTGGTATTTAATTTGGATTTTTTTTATATTCACGT
>JALPQI010009951.1:0-37410 GCA_025490895.1 Thaumatotibia leucotreta | reverse complement strand
ATTATCTTCGAACGGTTTGTTTATTTACAATGTTTGCAACTGCTATTAACGGAGAGTAAAATATACATGAGTTGTCCAAGTGGTTTTACTAATTATTAGATGATAAAAGTTAAGTTTAATGACATTTCTGTTACATTGTAGGTAAACGAAACTGGATGAATGTTGACATTGTTGTACCTAGTTCACGAATCTCGTCTCGAGATTTTTTTATTAAAATAGTTCTTAGTTCCACAATATTCCACAATATGTACTTACAATTAGTACGTTTACCTACCTATTTATTAAGAAGCATGATTCGGATTTGGACATTTTGTAATGAATATTACCCGGATAATCCAGGGTGCTTAGACAAGTTGCCAATCGCTAACGCTTAATCGTCAACCGTAAATGAAAGGCATCTAACTGTCTTTGTCGCACTAATAAGAAAGAGCGACAGAGAGGGAAAGCTACGGTACGCTACTAAGCGTTAGCGATTGGCGACTTGGCTAAGCATCCTGATGAGATACAGAGACAGGAAAATTATAATGAAATGGGATACTGATTTATTTAAAAAAAGTCGCCAATTATTAAAATGTTCATTTTGTTTTGTGTGTAAATATTCTGTATGTCCAATTAACATGTTAATAAAAATACAAATATCATAGTTATTGATAAAAAAACAATGGTAATGGTTCATCATTTTTTTTTAAATAAAACAGTAGACAATACTTTTACTGCTACCTATTATAAATTTATAAGTCGTTCTCAAAATTCTTGGGTACTTTTTCATACAAATGAAAATACAACAGCTGTACTCACATATTGTCATAACTTAGGAATAGCGCTTAATATTTTCCCTGAAATATCCGCAAACATACCGCAAACATTTCCATTTTCCTATTATTTATGTGTCAAACAACATTAAATATAAAGTTCGTCTTTATGAGGTTGTTTTACGTGTTGTGTGCCATTTAAATAATTTTATTACTTACATACACTTGAAATGTTACGGAAGTATGTAATTTAATTCGGGTTGGATTAGGGAAAACATACCGCTTATTCTCAGAGCAACATTTTGCAGTGTTCATCATCATCATCATCAGTCTATGATAGTCCAACATCCGACAAATGTTTGTAGAATATAGCCAATCAAAACTTTTATGGGCCAATCAGAACTATTTTTTAAATGGCGGTTTAAGTTTTTATAGGTTGATATTGAAATTCATTACCGTGATGCATTGAAGATGGGGTGACTCTTGTAAACTAAAATTCAGGACCGTTTTTGAAAGGCAATTCAGTAAGGCGTGCAGATTCCATGTTTTATTTGTTCGTAGCATAAAGAACAACATAATCAAGGAACAACAGTTTGTGTTAAACTCAAAAATTTTCGTCTGCAACAACGTAAACGTACAAGGTTATAAGTTCTATACAAACCTTCAGGACTTTGCACCTTATAAATCATCATCAGCCTATGATAGTCCACTGCTGGACGTAGGCCTCTCCTATTAACTATGCGTATAGACGCCTCCTCCTTATGTCGTATTCCTCACTGCTGAGGGTCGTGACCTCCACGAATTAAACTTTGGACGATCGCTTTCCATTTGTTACGGTCTTCGGCAATGTGTAACGCATCATGGACTTTTGTTTTGGTGATGTCGCGGATTTGGTCTGTCCAGCGCATAGGGCTTCTTCCTCTCGGTCTCTTCCCTTGAACTTTCCCTGTTACCAGGAGTGCTTCCAATGTGTCCGTTTTCTTTCTGGCTATGTGACCGAAAAATTCGAAAACCCTGCGAAGACAAATTGTTGACAGCCTGACGGTGACCCCCACATCTTGGAGGATTGACACATTTGTTCGGCGGGCTGTCCAAGGTATTCTTAACATTCTCCTCCAGCACCACATCTCAAATGAAAAAGATGCGTATAGACGCATAAGGAGATAAATGCCCATAATCGCTACGCTGGGCAAGCGGATTGGCGATCGCAGTAATGTGTCCACTATGATGACGCTGCTGCCCATTATCAATCTTTTATCAAATAATGGTCAGTGACACTTCAATCCCTTAGTCGACTCTTACGACACCCGCAGGAGGAGTTGGGGTGGTGACAAAAGTATTCTTACTGCCGTCACCACACGGCATGGCTTTTGCAGTGTTGTACTTTTTTAATATCAGAACAATCTTAAGGTGCATTCAGACCAAACGAGCATTCGCTATTCTATCCCCCCACTCTACGAAATAATTTATTTCATTAAAAACGATACATGTGAATTGAAGGATTGTGTCTTCCGTTAAGCAATATTTGCCTGTGTTGGGATATTCATAGCGATAAATACTATAATTTAATTGTTATTACTACTGTTATATTTTCCTTTTAATAATTATTATTATTACAGGTAAATAATTATCTAACAATGGTGACGATTTAAATTACTAATGTAATGTAATCGTCCCTGTTCCAATACCTAATTGTAAATACAAATCGTTTATTCGCAGTAATAATTATGGATACAAATGGTCTTAAATTTCTATAGCAAGTCAACTCAACGAATCGCGTTTTGTGTAACGATCGAATTTCGTGAAGTGGGGGATAGAATAGCGAATGCTCGTTTGGTCTGAATGCACCTTTAGAAATCATCATCAGCCTATGATAGTCCACTGCTGGACGTAGGCCTCTCCTATTAACTATGCGTATAGACGCATTAGGAGGTAAATGCCCATAATCGCCACGCTGGGCAAGCGGATTGGCGATCGCAGTAATGTGTCTACTATGATGATGCTGCTGCCCATCACCAATCGTTTGTTAAATGATGGTAAGTGACACTTCAATCCCTTAGTCGACTCTTACGACACCCGCAGGAGGAGTTGGGGTGGTGACAAATGTATTCTTACTGCCGTCACCACACGGCCTTTAGAAATACGTCGTTAAAATTATACAAGTTACCCGCAAGTATACTGTATACAAACTCATAATCGCAGTGTACTCATGTTGTTTATATTGTCAGAGGCTCTACCGCGAACCACGAACGAAGTGTTGCTTCCCTGTCACACTTAAGTTCGAATTCACAAATGCGAAAGAGAGGGATTCGTTCGAGGTTCTCGATAGAAACCATTGTAGGTGCATTCTTGCCATTTGAACGCGTGTGCAATGTGCATTGTTATCTTATCTAATTCCGGGCATTACTAGCGCTGCAACTGCATTTCTTTGCTTTTTGCCTGTCGAGTTAGTGTCATTTTATAACGGCTCTTTGTTTTGAACTTTGTCAGCCTGCGTAGGCTAGTTGGTGACCCTGCCTACGAAACTGGAGGTTCTGGGTTGGAATCCGTTAAGGGTATTTATTTCGACAACAACGTAAAGGTGTAAAGGGCTGAAGGTTTGTATAGAACTTATAACCTTGTACGTTTACGTTGTTGCCGATGAAAATTTAACACAAACTGTTGTTCCTTGATTATATTGTTATTTATGCTACGAACAAATAAAACATGGAATCCGCACACCATACTGTATTGCCCTTCAAAAACGGTCCTGAATTTTAGTTTACAAGAGTCACCCCATCTTCAATGCATCACGGTAATGAATTTCAATGTCAACCTATAAAAACTTAAACCGCCATAAAATATTAGTTCTGATTGGTCCATAAAAGTTTTGATTGGCTATATTCTACAAATATTTGTCAAAGATGTTGCGCCGAAATATGTGCGGTGTTAAGAAAAGCGCTATATCCTGCCCATCTTGGCACAATTTAACAATTCGTTTTGGGGGTATTTTTGAGCTGGCGTTAGACATCCATGTTATATATGGGCCCCTTTTCTCGAAAGCTTGTAATTTGTAATACAAGTGGAAGTCCCTTTTTAACACTATTAATAAGGGCTTCCGCTTGTATTACAAGTTACAAGCTTTCGAGAAATAGGCCCATGGTCGCAGTATTTATTATAATTATAAATATACCGTAGCTTAGTTCCCAAAACACAAGCCTTAATCGAGCTTACCTTAGCAGTGGGACTAGGTCGATTTGTGTAAGATTATCCCAAAAAATTATTGATATTAGTCATATTTTCCACGAAACAGGGACACCCAAGTGCATAACTGCAATAGAAACATGCATTCAGATTTGATACACAACCTACATAACCCTTGTACGACAGGGTTGCCCAGCGGGCGCCGGCGGAGTGGGATATCGTTCCCGGTCGGGTTGCCAGATCGAGCGACAGAAATATCAATTTAGCGTAGAAAATTTTGCCGTGTGGTGACGGCAGTAAGAATACATTTGTGAATACTCCTCCTGCGGGTGTCGTAAGAGTCGACTAAGGGATTAAAGTGTCACTGACCATTCTTCATACAAGATTGATGATGGGCAGCAGCGTCATCATAGTGAACACATTACTGCGATCGCCAATCCGCTTGCCCAGCGTGGCGATTATGGGCATTTACCTCCTCATGCGTCTATACGCAATTACAGATAGTTAATAGGAGAGGCCTACGTCCAGCAGTGGACTAACATAGGCTGATGATGTGATGTGTGATGTAGAAAATTTAGACTCCTGGGGCTCTAGCTAACGAAATTGTCAGCCTTCAAAGCCTAGTTGGTAGTGACCCTGCCTACGAAGCTGGAGGTTCCGGGTTCGAATCCCGGCGAGGGCATTATTTGTGTATTTATTTGTCATAAATATTTGTTCCTTGGTCATGGCTGTCTATGTTTTTAAGTATCTATATGTATCGATCTATTATATTATATCGTCGCCTGGTACCCACAACACAAGCCTTAATTGAGCTTACCGTGGTACTAGGTCGATTAGTGTAAGATGTTCCAAGATATTTATTTATTTATTTAAAAATATATATTTATATATTTGTTGAAGTCGGGAAACGTCTGGTTGACTTAACTAAAGAAGACCGAGCTAAAGCTACTCAGCTTTTTTGTCTGCAAGTGAGATGTAAAACATTGTCTGCATCATGGTCTCGAGTCAACACTCTCGTTGGTGATACCGTACTTGGTTTGTAAATTTTCGCAACTTAAAATTAATCATGCCTATAAGTGTTTATTTACTGAAAATTATTATTTAGTTACTTCAAATTCTCAATTTCATTTATTCTCACGAAATATCGGGAGAATCCCTCAAATCCCGATACTCTGGCAACCCGACCGCCGGTCGATGGGCCGCGTCCTTGCGGGCCCCAAGGCCCCTCGCACTGACGGCCCCCGTTGCCCCCAGGCCCCACACTTGCACTGAAGGCCCCCTTCGCCCCAGTTGCACATGCACCGACACCCTTGCTTCGGTAGCGGGGATATGTTTACACATAAAGGGAAAACCAGGGATCGGAACCGGTTTTTAAAAAGCCTCGACATGGCTAAATATTTTAAAATGTTTTACACTCTTTATTCAACATTTTATGTAACTATTATCATCATATTTTTGAATTACTCCATTAACAAAATAATTATAAACCGAAAAACGAAAAAGAACGGAATTCGAACCGTTCTTTTGTATGGAGAAAAAACCGGTATCCGATCCCTGGGGAAAACACTAGTGGGTATTTCCAGAAACTGAAATAAGTTTTTAAGCTAACACGGTCCATTATTATGACTTGAAACGGGATATTTCCCATGGAAATTGAAATTATTGAGCACCCGATATTTCGGAAATGGGCAATTTTTAGGGTTCCGTAGCCAAAATGGCAAAAACGGAACCCTTATAGTTTCGCCATGTCCGTCTGTCCGTCTATCCGCAGCATAGCTCAATGGCCGTTAATACTAGAAGTCTGCAATTTGGTACAGATATACATATTAATCATGCCAACAAAGTGGTACAATAAAAAGTAGAAAAAAATTTTTTTCGGGTACTTCCCCAATTGATGAAGTGGGGAAGATTTTTTTTATTTGCTGTAATCCTATAGTGTGGGGTATCATTGAATAGGTCTCTTACAAAGCATAAGGGTCTTGAAACGAAGTTTTTTTCTAAAGTCAAATGTTTTCGGAGATAATCGCTCCAGGAGAAAAAAATATTGTGCCCCCCTCTAACTTTTGATTCGTATCGTAGGTACAAAAATTGTTTGTTCCGAGGTTTTTTTCATTTCGTTACCATTTTTTCATACATTTTGTATGGAGATTACGGAATAGAAACCTCGAAATATATATTAAATAAATTTTGGGACTATTTTTTTCACCTTTTAGGATCGAAATAGCTCATGATTCTGAATGGAAATCATATAAAAAATACCTAAGTTAGGAAAAAGTTAGGGGAAAACATTGAAAACAAAAATGGCTCAAAGCTGCAATGACATAAAGGTGATAAATATTACAATGATTCGTTAAGGTGCATTTATACCGAACGAGCATTCGCTCATTCCATTCCCCACTCTACGAAATTCGTTCGTTACACAAAACGTGATTAGTCGAAATTCGTTGGTTTCGTAGAGTGGGGGACAGAATGAGCGAATGCTCGTTTGGTGTAAATGCACCTTTAGGTATACGACTGGCAGCGATGCAACCAATTGGGTACATAAAACGCTCTTTTAACTCTGCTTACGACTATGTATGATTAACGTAACAAACATCTGCTGATAAAAATCTGATGTGCACGCAAGGTAGCCACGACATTTATTCGTCACAGTTGTAAATTATATTAAAACAAAGCCTATCGCGAACCACAAGTGAAGTCTTTGTTACTTATCACATCGCAAACTATTTTTCCCAAATTTTCATTTGGCAAAAATTCAATTGTCAAAACTACTTATCGCAATTTTACAGTTAGCAAGCCTTTTTGTTGGCAAGCGATTGTTTAGCAAAGAATTACTTGGTGGTATTTATTTTCCCAAAATATTTTTTGGCAAATGCATCGTTTGGCTTAACATACTAATCCCAAAATATTGTATGGCATACGATTTATACCGCATATACAATATTACATCGCAACCAATTTTTCGCATAGTAATTTCGTCGAATGATCATATTCCAATTGAATCTTATGAAATCGTTTTATTTCCCAACTAAATGGTTGGAAATTCTATCTTTGGGCTTGGTTTTTAATTGTAACTTTTTATAATGCATATTTTCATGCAGTTGATGGTTTAGCTGGCATTTAGTTAACTAAATAATTACCAATGTTTTAGTGTATAGTTTGAGGCGAATTTTATATAGGTATGTTTATGTTTTTTTTAATAAAAGCTCACACGGGGTTTTATATTAAGTATGTTGATAAACAATAAAATTTCGGGTTCTAAACAGTAATTTCGATGAAACTGATGAGGGAACGCAATGCCGAGGGAATAACAAAACAGTCGGTTCTGGCACTCGCCGGCCGCTGCCGCGGCACGCTCGCTTCGCTCGCTCGGCTCGTGCGCTGTATGGTCGCAGTTTCACCTAACACTCCTCCTCGCTTCGCTCGTCGTCGTACCTAACGGTGGCTCTGGGATAGTTTTTTTATGAAAATAAAAATAAAAATATAGTTTTTTATCCGTGGCTATGTGTGCCTTCTTAGTACTACCAATAAAAAATATGTATAGTGATCATTATGATGGATTTGATTTTCTCACCTCATTCATTATGATACCAATTATTCATGAAATACGTTTTTTGTTCCAGGCAAGTTCAAGCCAAGGGTTGTGCAAAAAAGTACGAAATTCCTGTATAGACCTACGAACTTTTAAATAATATTATCATTTGCCAGGCTTTTGCTATAAGTAGAGCTTGCGAAGTATCAAATTTGGGAATTTTGTTTTTGGATTTTAACTTATGACAAAATAAAACATTTGCTTGATAAGCATTTGCTTAATAAAATCTTGACGAAGTGAAACTTTGCAAAATAATAATTTGACCAAATGAATAAAATGAGAAATGTAACTTTGCTAAAGATTTGTTTGGGAAATGAGACTATTGCGATAAGTTATTTGGGAAGTCATATTTGGGAAACATAATTTGCCAAATGGCAGTACACCCTTTGTTACACTTTAGCTCTAATTTATAAGTGCGAGAGAGGCAACACTTCTTTCGTGGTTTGCAGTAGGCTCACAGCAGTCCTACCGCGAAAAATTAAATTCGTAAATTTCGAGGAATTGTCTCTCTCACTCTAATGACGCCTTAGTTTGAGTGACAGAGAAAAAGCCTCGAAACTTACGATTTTCGGGGTAGTAGGCCAGTTCGCGTGTCGTGTTTACGACTGGATTCGTTTAATACAGACAACTTCATAAATATCTATACATTCTTCGCCGTAATTCATTGCATTAGGGTTTAAAATTGTGCGTTTATTTATGAACTAGGTTAGACTATCAATTTGTCCTATTTTTAGCGGATTGCAAAATTTACCAGAATCTTTTGATTTAGGAACATTAATTTGAATACAGATAGTTATGTAATGCAAATGAATATATATTTAAATTGTTTTAACACTATAACAGGTGCGCTAATATAAATAAATTAATAGACATGATAGACAAGGCGTTTAAAATTAGTTTAATAATCATTTACACTGATTAACATAAATTAAACATAATTTACTTAATGCGGGCATTACCTATAGTAAAATATTTGACGTGAAAAGGTAGGTAAAGGACGTATAATTTAAACAGTAGGTACATTCAATGACTAACAAACACATCGCAAGTAAATATTGGACGTAATTATGGGGAACCAATTGAATTTTTCATTCTAACTAACACTTTAAATCACAAGAAACAAAGTCAATCTTTAAAATGACACATTCGTGCGGATTGGTTCCCTTTTGCATAATTACGTCCTATTATGAATTAGTATACTAACATCAGTAACATTTCTTTCAAATTATAAAGCGTGATTTTTATTCATCGGCCAAACTTCAGGGATTTATTTTCGATTCGAGAAAAAAAAACTGATGTTCCATACATCCGTGTCAGATTTTTTTCTCGAATCGGATGTCAGTCCCATAGTAAAAGTTCATCATTATGACCTAAGAATTAACCCTGTATTTGGACGGTGAATAAAAAAACACCCTGTATTACCTCAGCCTTCTTACAGGTTCTTACAGGTTAAATGAAAGGTCACTTAAATGAAAGCTTTACGATGTTAAAAATGACTGTCCTTGTAAATAAGAAAAGGAATAAAAATTAACGAGAATTGGCCTAAAAATAAATGTAATCCGTTACCCGAAGTCCTGGGAGCGCGCTCGGCAGCCAACCGGGCGCGTGTGACGTCACTCGTCACCCCCCACCCCCTCTTCCGACCGAGGGCACCGGCGACCCGGCATTCCCGTATATCGTTTACCTTGTACTGTCGCAAGCAGATATACAGGATAGCCCATTCAAATCGGTCAGTATAGGAAAGTCTGAAACTATAAGACATACGAAGATTTGTTCTTAGGAACCATGTCACCGATTTTGATAAAAAGAAAAAGTACATTCATACATTTGAAAAAAAAATTGGAGCCAGCCAGGGCTGGTTGTTTTGAAAAAATAAAATTATACTATTTCTATTCAGATATCGTTTGTGTTAGTATTAAGCAGTAAATGTCTCTAAGAAATGTGATGTCTAACATGAATGGAATTCATTGTTTTCATATGCTTAAATTTATTTTACTAGGTGTTTATTGTGTAAATCTTAATAAAAAAAGATTTTTTTTCATATTTATCAACGCAGTTTTCCTTATTATTAAAATCGATGACATGGTTCCTAAGAACAGATCTTCGTATGTCTTATAGTTTCAGACTTTCCCATACTCGCCTATTTGAATGGGCCACCCTGTATATGAGCGTGTTCGGTGTTCAAAAATATCTGAACAGGCACTCTGTATTCTGGCCATTTTCCGCAACTTGACATCAACATAAAACGTGCCTATTAACGCTGACCAAATACTTGTTGGAATCTTCTCTTGAATTTCTTCTCAGATGTGTGTAGATTTCGTCACGAGGTTTCCTTCACCTTTACCAGTTACATAATCCATAATATAATAAATATTACACGACCAAATTGCATCCATTGCCAAGTGGCTCAACAATCCCATGTGGTGACTGTACTTGCATGAAAATGAATATTAGTTTATTTCTGTTTTCTGTTTATCCGTTAAAAAAAAAATGATCATGTTTTCCTATACAACTTTATAATTGTAATTAAGTATTTAAGACTCACTGTAAATATATAATTAAGAAGAAGTCTCCGGGGTGAGGGCCTGGAGATCTGTATTACAGGCTCACGCCTAGTTCAGACTCCAGTCTCTCACAAAGGGTTTACATTTTTTGTACTTTATTCATGTAAAATTACAATTGTTATTATGAATCCTTTGTGAGGTGAAAATAAATCAAATTTTATTATTATTATACCATATAAGTTACACGTCACGTGACCGCGCCAGTGTCAGTTTAAGTCAACAGGAGGCTTATGATGGTCCCGTTTTATCAATTCATCGTGCTACCCATTACTTTCGCACTTACATACTTGTTAGAACGTGACGGCAACAACGACAAACGATTAAACACGGTACCATCATAAGCGTACAGAAGCCTTAGTTCAAGATTGATGCGATAGTCATAGTTGTCGCCGCGAGATACGCTTTTCGCCTTCTACTATGTTAATAAAAGAGGACGGAGGACGGAGAAGAATCCCTAACCTAAACAGAATCCGGCCAGAATGCCGAATAACGTAACATTGTCTGGCCCGCACATGTCCCAAAGGCATGCGACCTTCAGGGAAGCTGTATTGATCACAGGGCACAGATCATCTGGCGTCGCTCTCAGCTAGTGTGAATGTACCCACAGTTACATAGTCCATTCCTTTCGAGCTTATACATAGGTCTTTCGATTAGTTACACGACATCTAGCCTCGTCCTGCCCGTCTTTTTTATTTTTTATCAGCCTGGTTTAGTGTCCCACTGCTGGGCAAAGGCCTCCCCTCTTTTCATCCTTTCGGCCGGGTAAATTCGGAAAAACCGCGTCCAGGTCGTCCCGCCATCTCCTTCTCGGTCTGCCAATGCCCCGTTTGAGTTTGAGCTATTGAAATTTAAATCTAATGAATTTGAAAATATACTTGCTTTTCTTTTGTACTACATTAACCTCAAACCAGGCTTTTCATTCATTATTTGAAGGGTCCACGGAAAGAATATGTCTAGTCAATTCAAATTACGGAAGGAAAAACCACCTTACTTTTAACAGAATAAGATGTGAATTTGCTCTGATTTTTTTAAGCTCTGGACTGGACATGTTTTTTCCGTTCTTCATTTGACAAAAATCGAATATGTCCTTTTGGAAATCACAACAGGCAAGATGAGGATAGAGAACACATCATATATTATATTGATTTAAACTTTCACGATTATCACTCATATTAAAGACAAACCCGAAACGTCAGGATATAATTAAACGTAAGTTTACGCGATTAAGACCCGTTTGTCTTTAAAATATGAGAGAACACATCATGACATCAGTGGCAGACAATCTGTGGTCTAAACCAGATCTCGCCATAATGCCGAATAACGTAACATTGTCTGGCCCGCACATATCCCGAAGGAATGCGACCTTCAGCGATGCTGTATTGATTCCCGCAGGGCACAGATCAGCTGACGTCGCTCGCCGCGGCTGGCGGGTGAAACTGAAAACCCGCGCCCGTAGTTGGTTATATCTTCTATCTACGTTTACTAGATGAAAACACCGTTATTGAACTTTTAGACGCCAATGAGTGATATATTGGCACCGCAGGTCCAAAAACATATAAGTTTTGGTCCACAGAGCACATACACGCATGTACAATACGTATTACTCAATGTCAGTTTTGATATTTTGTTGACTTGGCGTCTGGGAGCATTGGCATTTGACATGGCGTCAAAAAGTTAAGAGAAAATGGGAGCTGGTAAAGTTTAGAAATAGTACATTACGACACAAGTGCGAAAAACATGAAATTCGAAACGAGTGGCGATGTTTTAAATCGACACGAGTTACGAATTTCCTTTTTGCACGTGTCTCGTACCGCTCGTACGACGTTTTTTAGTACAGATGGCCCTCCGAAGTTTTGGACCTGACGTAAAATGAGCCACTTCTCGCACTAGAGCCTAAAAAAGGCACCATCTGTACTAAAAATATAGGTCTAAAATAATTTGAGAAAGGATATGTCCTGTCCATGGCAGAATCGGAATAGTTCCCATTCTAAATAGCTTGATAACAAATAATATTTCATACGTAAGTTTTTGCTAGCCGGGAATTGAACCCACTAGCACTGCGTATCAGCCGTGCGTTTTACCGCTTGACCACATCTGCTATTTTTTGAGCAATAATGATAACCGTGAAAGTTTATACCACTACAAAACTAAATAACAGAATATCGCTTAAACACGAACTATGCCGTGTGTGTGACGGCAATAAGAATACATTTGTCACCACCCCAACTCCTGCGAGTTTCGTAAGAGCCGACTAAGGGATTGAAAAAATTGTTTATTTTTAATTTAATTTAATCATATATTTGACTTGATTTACCTCCTAATGCGTCTATACGCATAGTTAATAGGAGAGGCCTACGTCCAGCAGTGGACTAACATAGGCTGATGATGATGATGATGATATATTTGATATCCCACTATTGTAATCATGACATTAATGTTAAAGTGTAATATTAATATCCAATATTGTACACCCTAGCAGGGTATCATGTACTGATTAACACGTTGGACGCCACGCGGCTCACCGGTGAGCCTTCACGATATTTCCGTTGAGGCCATGGTGAAATTGAGTAATGGGCTATTTTCTCAAAAATGAGATTTTGGTCATTTTGGTTGCAGAATATTATATTTAGCAAAATAGATTAGAAGATACTAGCTTAAAAAAACTCGAGTTTCATTAAAAGGCTCACCGGTGAGCCGCGTGGCCTGAACGGAAGGAATTGTGAACTTCCTTCCGCGGGGGCCGCGGGGTCACGCCGCGGCTCACCCGCCCGCACACCCCGCATTTGCATGCGCATTCGTAAGTCTCGCAACTATCAGTACGGCTGGTATCCGGGCATTTTCACATCTAGGGACACCCAATTAGCTTAACTCTCACAAAAAAGTTATCGTCGATGTCAGTTTTGTAACGACAATTAAGCTTTTTTCACTTCTAGGCTAGGGTTGTCACTAGGTCTACATACAACACTCACAACATCCAATGGCTTTAAAATGGATGTTTCACCACGCTTACATTTGTAAATCACGGGATTCCACGCGGACGAGATTCCTTGCCCCTCATTTTGATTAAAATTCCGATGTTTCTTAATTTCAATAGCTTCACATACTTTTCGGCTATGATGTATACGCTCGGTTGAGAGGACTTTCGGGTTATGGAGCTCAAGTGGTTAGGTCCAGACTCCAACAAATGCTCGGCCACAGCAGACTTATTCGTTTGACGCTTTTTAACAGCCGTGATATATTATGTTCCTTGACCCTTTCCGCTATGGTGCGTTTAGTTTCCCCAATATAGGAACTACCACAGCTACAATCGATCTTATAAACGCCCGGTGTGTGATAAGGTAAAACATCCTTAGGCGACCTTTGATACCCTGCCACCTTTGATAACGGCATATAAACGGTTGGTATGGAATACTTATTCGAAAGCGTACCTATTTTGTCCGTTACACCCCTGTCATAAGGCAAAAATGCTGGTCGCCTCACAACAGCTGAATGTTTCTTCCTCGATATTCGTCTGGGTTGCCGTCTGTTCATTATGTAGCCATTTCTCTTCAGAACCTCCTGAACGTGCGATAAAAAAATTCAGGGTCACAAAGGTCATGTGCTCTGTTCTTTAGAGAATTAACCACAGACTGAAGCTGCCGGTGAGACAGAGCGTTCAAATACCTGCTTGTGTGTGTGGGCTTCCTATAGACAGTGTGCGCCAAAGAACCATCATCTCGACCTATCACCTTCACGTCCAGAAAAGGCAAACTACGCTCCGATTCCAATTCATATGTGAATTTGACTTTAGTATGAATGGAATTGAGATACTGGAGTAATTGCTCAACTTCATGCTTGCCACCTCTCATAACGCAGAAGACATCATCGACATACCGCTTCCATAATTTCACTTCCATGGTTGCAGATCTATGCTGGCCTCAAAATGCTCCATCCAGTTATTTGTAATCCTCCATAGTTAAAACCGGTGCCACAGGGCTACCCATAGCAACTCCGTCGACGTCGATCTGGAGATAATGCCCCCCTCGATATAAAAAGTAGCTTCCTTCTAAACAATTCCGGAGCCAAACCATGACAGAATTCACTATCTATTATGATTTTGTACTTTTGTTACTTTTGATAAGAATTATAATTATAATAAATACCTTTAAGTTTACTATGCCAATTGTGATAAATTGTTTTACGAAAAGCTCAAGAATACAAGTTTTTTTAAACTTTAGTGCCATCTTGGTAGCGAGTAAGTCGACGACGTTACCTATTTTTAAACTTAACTAAAAGTTGTATTATATGCTTAAAATTAGGTAAATAAATAAATCTAAACATTAAAAACTAATTTAGTTTATTTTTTTACCAAACTCGATATTTAAAATCTTCATTTGCAAGTCTTCAACTATATTTTACCTATGACGAGTTAGCCAACCCTAACTAAGTTCACAAAATGACGAAAAAATCATAAGTCCTTTACAGTACAAAAGAACCAAGGCAATTTGTATCTTCTCTAGGGCCACACGGCTCACCCTGCATACGTTTTTGGATGGAATAAGTGAACGGTGGCCTGTAAAACAGGTTTGAAATGAAGGCTCGCGATGGCTCACCGGTGACCCCCGTGGCCCCAATGGTTCAACATGGTTAGGCTCACCGGTGACCCCTGTGGCTCCAATGGAAAGACTACATTTTTGGCGTGGCGTTCAACGTGTTAAGACTATTGTAGATGTAAGAACATAATTATTACGTACTGATGAACATGACAACAATGGAATAAATGAATATGAATAAGAAGTGTCACTGACCATCATTTGATAAAAGATTGATGATGGGCAGCAGCGTCATCATAGTGGACACATTACTGCGATCGCCAATCCGCTTGTATTTACCTCCTAATGCGTTTATACGCATAGTTAATAGGACAGGCCTACGTCCAGCTGTGGACTATCATAGGCACGAACTATTGAATTCAAACTTTCGTGAGACCTAATAACTAGGTATAAATATACGGTTTTCACGTGTATTTAGTTAGGCACTACGCGCCACATGTTTCGGAGAGCCTAGGTCTCCATTATCAAGCACTGAGCCCGCGTTCACGCCTCGCGCCGGGCACTTATAGTTACACGAACTGTTTTGTAGACAAGGAATTCAAACATACATAGCCGTGGTTTGCGTTGAATACCTACGTACGACCCTTACGTGTCTCGAGCAAATATTTAGCCGCGCCTGTCCAAACACGGTCATAGTGGCAATAAGGGCTGGTACTTGTAGTCAGTTCACAAAGATATGCGAGTATAGTGGAAACTCGAATATGTGAACTCTCAATCAAAACCTTGGGTTATCCAAACTCTCAATTGTCCAAAATCTCGTCACCCGTAAACCGCCATAATCGAAATCGTGTGTTTAACTGAAACTGACGGCAAACCGTCTGTTTTTGCGTTGCGATTGCGTCGTTTTTTTTCTTGAGTTTTCATATTCGGTCCCATAGAAAAAGTTGTTTAACTTCTTCTATCATCATTTCTGTAACACCTTGTATATTATTTGGTCTTTTCTTTGGTGTTTAATACATTATTGTATCTCGTCTTGTCGTAACTACTGTATTTCTCCAAGTAATCTTTCTTATTCTTATTTCATTTTCCCAAAGTTCCCAATTAGTTCGTATAATCGTGTTTCTACTGTGTTCTAAGTTGTTTTGGCCTTGCAAGAGGGTAAGAAACCGCGTTTCAGGTAAACAAGTCAACAACTAACTGCCGTATCATTTTCCAGTAGGATTGTTTTAATTGTGTAACAAGTTACTCATCAAGTCATCAGTGCTTGTTCAAGTGCGAATGCAAATAGGTTTGTTGTTCATAAGAGCGTGTTTACACAGCCGGTAATCCCGTGACCGCGTCTTGTGGGTCTTAACTTAAGGCCGTGTATAGAATACCCTTATTTCCTCTTTCATACTTACATTACTTACTGACAGCCCTCCGGATTAGTAAGCTGAAGTGGCAATGCTCGCGCAGAGCAGATGCTCTGCGTGCAATGTGGCCTGCCCATCGACCATCTGGTCGATGGGATCTAAAAGTGCTCGAGTGGAGACCACGGATAGGCAAACGCAGCGTAGGACGTCTACCCTCAAGATGGACAGACGACCTTATGAAGGTCGCCGGGATACGCTGGATGCAGGTCGCATCTAACCGGTACATGTGGAGGTCTAGAGGGGAGGCCTATGTTCAGCAGTGGACGTCTTATGGCGGAGATGATGATGATGACTTACATTACAACTGGATTGCTACCGCGAACTTGGCCGTAAATGGGCCAATCAACTTTTACATCGACATATTTTCTGTCTTCTGCGTTACTTTTCATGAACACACAAATGTACGTCAATTAATACTATACAGATATTTAGAATGAAAACCCGTTGGAACCTAAATGTATCGATGTGAACATGTGTGAGGCCTAACGCATGTACAATTTATAAGCATTTTTTCTAGCAAACTTGTGTGGATGTCGTAAGAGTCGAGTGGTCAATGACACTTCGAACTTCCCTTAGTGAGGAGTGGACAGTGTGGACACACTGCTACGACGCCAATCCGCTTGCCCAGCATGGCGATTATGGGCATATAGGTACCTCCTATGGGCATTTGCGTCCGTACGCTTAGGCAACTCCGGCCTTTGTCCAGCTGTGGACTGATTAAAGGCTGAACTCATAGCACGGCTACAAGCATTAATAGCAATGAGTATTTATTTTGACACGCTGCGTTAACGTTAATCATATCGCCTCCGCGGTTATCGCGACGGCACGCTTCGCTGAACGTATTACGCGCATTGGTCTCGCTTACGCGGCCCGCTGATTGGCTTTGCGAGCCTTTGCCAAGACAATTATAAAATGGGGTGAGATGGGACGAACACGAAATTCAAAACAGTAGCCGTACCATGACTTTGCAAGTGTCAGTAACGTTAGGTTTTACTCGGATATGTCGGTGCGAGCACGATAGAATGCATAAAGGTGCATTTAGACTAAATCAGCATTCGCTCATTCTATCCCCCTCTCTACGAAATTCGCTCGTTACACTAAAAGTGATTCGTCGAAATTCGTTCGTTACACTAAACGTGATTCGTCGAAATTCGTTGATTTCGTAGAGTGGGGGATAGAATGAGCGAATGCTTGTTTCGTCTAAATGCACCTTTACGTGTCGAGTAAAACCTAATGTATCCTTTAGTTTCCAACTCATGGTGCGACTACGGGATAAAAGGTCAATTTTATCTGCGGTACTTTGATTTACAAACGGGCACAAATTTGTGTTATGTTAAAATTTTCCTTCTTTTGAATTGTCTGTTGATTACATTTTATAACTTAGCTGATATTGACAAAATCGCAGCATGCCCTTAGTTAAGGCTTAGGGTACTTTGACATACGGGATCATGAACAAAGTATAATTTGATAATTGCTAGGATCCATGCAATAGTAAAATATGTTGACTTACCTAGAGAATAGTTCTTTCGTGACTAATTGTGAGAGTTTTTAATAAAACTTCCCATTTTTGTCGCTTACCAAACAATGTAATTGGCTTGAACCTTTATACGAATGTCTAAGCGCTCTTATGGCAAGCGGCAAAGTCGGATATTTATACGAAACCGCTCACAAATTACAACACTAATCTGAAGATACCTACTCGCCCGCTATCGTTCCTCTTCTCCCCAATCACATCCCAACTGCCATTGCAATCCATACTCACCCCACTATACAGAACTCAAACTAGCTTCATTATAGCATTGAAAGTAATTAGATAATGAGAATCAGAGTAAACGGAGCGGTAGGTGACGGCCCGCGCTGTTTCAGACACGCACTGTTTTAGTGACGATGACACGAAACTAAATACCTATATTAACTTAAGTTGTAATTATAACGAAAGTGCTCTAGACACGCTCTTTGGTACAAGCGACTACAAAGAGATGTAATACACTTTTTCATCTTATTCCAATGCAGTACCTAACAATATTTGTAGGTATACTAATAGCATTGAGAACAGCATGTCGAAAAATTGACCATAATTTATTGACATGTTCTCGGGACTTTTCGCATGGATCTGTCAATATAATACAATACAATTCATTATTACATACACACACACACATACACACACACACACACACACACACGCAGCCTAAATCAGTCCACTGCTGGACAATGGCCTCTCCTGTTTCCTATGCGTACTGGCTCATTAGAAGATAAATGCCCACAATCTCCATCCATACTCTAATAATAATTATCGCTTATCGTATGCGATTGCAGAATTTCACTGGCTACTGCTTTTTCAATTTACCGACCATCTGATAACCTCGTTATATAAACAACATCCACTGATAATCCAACGTCATCTTTATAGATTAAGATAATTTTCTGATTCCAAATTTTCCTCATTCCATATTATATCATATTAACCTGAATAACTACAAACCTACTAAACCAATCATTATTTAGTGATGGCGTCAAATTTGCCTAATCACATCATCATCAGCCGAAACGTCCAGTGCTGAACATAGGCCTCCATCAAAGATTGCCACAACGACCGGTCCTGCGCCACCCGCATCCAGCGGACTCCTGCGACCTTCATGTCATTCGCCTAATTCAGTCTCTGAATCAAAGTAGGACGTTGCCAGGCAACGGACATTGTCAGCATGCGGCAAACGACGCAGTGTAATTCCGGCATTTGTAACAAGTTGTAAAAATTGTTATTCGATGACTTCGATTACTAATAAATCATAACAATGAAATGTACTTTTGACCCGTTCTGTGGGAACTGAGAACTAGCAAATAATCACCATTGTTAAAGCATACTTGCTCAATTGCGCTAATGACAAAAAACTTGCCAGGTAATTAGCGAATAATTATTATCGCCGATGACGGTGATTTGAAGCAATTTGTTAAACTGAGGTAACCATAAAAGTGTTATAGATATCGAAAGCTTTGAAATCGAGTCGCCATTACATTTAGTAAGGGTCACGGTCCATACAAAGTTGAGAAAAATTGTGCGCTGCGAGTTACAGTTTTGTAATTTTAACCAGAGCTAGAGGGTCTCAAAATAGTTGTTTTTAGATGTGGAGGGAAAACCAATTCCCCCCCTGAGCGCGGGGGGAGGGGGGTGAATGTGCATGCGGAAGGGTTGCGTTTAATATTTTTTTACTAATTAATAAGGCCTACTATGCATTGTTTGGTATCATTTTCGTGTAAAACGGACCTGGAAAATCCATTTTTTATCATAAACATGAGCAATTTCATATAAAAATGTAGATTTTTTGGAGTAAAAGTAAAAAAGTTACCGTTTTTATTTTAATTTAAGCGTCATATAAGTATTAAAAAACAAACTAATCCAATTAAAAAAAATTGTGTAAGATAGCTTTTTTATTGCAGTTTTTAAAAATATACACATTTTGTAGTCTTTCATACAAAAAATCACTGAAAAAAAAAATTACCTGACGCGTACCTCCAACAAAAACAGCCGCGTAATCTCAATAAAGAGACTTTTGTGCCGGCAACTGCTCATAGATTATACATATTTTTGTACTTGCATATTATTGTTCATATTACAATTGTAAATATTTATTGATAAGAAAGTAAATTGAATATTTTCTGATCCTCTTTTTTTAAATAACCTTGGATTATTAAGAATTTTATTTGATCAGATTCTATTTTTAGATTTTATCGATTAACCGCGTGTATATTATATATCTGGTCTATCTGATCACATGTATGATATATAGTATCTGATCATATGAATCGGAATGGGTAATCATTTTTACAAAGTGTCATTAGGTAATGATCTCATTACCAAAGACGATAAAGGTAATTTTCACTAACCGGGACTAAACAACTAACCCAGTTCACCCACGTTAAAAGTTTATATCATATGGAATTTGACAATCAATTGTTAAACGTTTACTTCATAAATCATCATTATTACCATATCAGCCGAAAGACGTCCACTGCTGAACATAGGCCTCCCCCAAAGATTGCCACAATGACCGGTGCTGCGCCACTCGCATCCAGCGTACTCCTGAGACCTTCACCTTGTGGGGGGCGAACCCACGCTGTGCCTTCCACCTGCGAGGCCGCCGCATTGGCCATCGGTTCTACGTGCAATGTGCCCCGCCCACTGCCACTTTAGTTTAGTGATTCGGAGAGCTATGGAGCTATACTTTGGTTCTGCTGCGGATCGTCTCATTTCTAATACGACCTCGCAGAGAGACTCCCACCCTAGCCCTCTCCATTGCCCTGTGGGTGACTTTAAGCTTTCTAATGAGGCCCATTCTAAGCGACAACGTTTCAGTACCGTATGTCATCATCATCACTCTTTTAAATCTTTGATCAGTGTGTGTTGCCACACTGATCAAATACTTTTGTCTTCAAGAACTGCGGAATAGTGTGGACGAAAAGATGTGTCGTAGCTTCCCAAACGCTGCCCAACCTAGTCGGATTCGATGATTGACCTCTTACTCAAAGTTGGACCTACCTAACTGGGTAGCTTGTCCTAGGTATATTATAGTCGTCTACACCTTCGAGTTTAGTCTCCGATTGTAACGGGAGTTTTCGTCTTATCCATGTTCATCCTAAGACGAACTCGCTCGAAGACGCTACTGAGGTCAGCGAGCATCGTACTGAAATCTTCCAAGGTTTCAGCCAAGACCACCGTATCATCAGCGAATCGAAGGTGAGTAGGTACCTACTCGCAGTTTATGTTGATACTCACCTTTTCCAGTCCAGTCTTAAAGACATCGTCCAGTGCAGCGGTAAACAGATTAGGGGAGATGACACCTCCTTGCCTGACTCCCCGCTGCAGTATAATATGCTTCAAGCTTTGGTATTGGAGTCGGATTGACATAGTGGCGCTTTCGTACAAACACCTCAACATTTCGAAATAGCGGTAGTCTACTTGGTATCGTTAAAGAGACTGCAGTACGCCCAGAGTTTCGATCAAATCGAAGGCCTTGGGGGTTACCATAACGTACTAATGCGATTCAGTTTAGGTTCTGGGAAAGGGGCAGTGATACACGACTCGTATAGCCTTGTCCCTTTCTCTCAACCTAAATTAAACCACATTAGGACGTCATGGAAACCCCCCTTATCGTAGTCCACAAACGCTAAACAGAGGGGCAGGTTATACCTATTCCTCGGTCTTCTGTATAACATTTACGAAACGCCAATTCGGAAACCGGCTTGTTCGGGAGGCTGGAAGTCATCAAGCCTGTATGCAAGACGATTCGTAATGACTCTTGAAAACATCTTATAAATATGGCTCGAAAGTGAGATGGATCGGTAGTTCTTCAATGAGGCGTTGTCACCTTTTTTCAAGAACAGTACCACCACTCTTCTGTTTCATGCCTAAGGCGTTCTCCCTTCCGGAGTTGAACAACTTCTGAAGGGCCATAAGGATTGGTTTACCACCTGGCTTCTATTGCTCAGCTATAATTCCGTCTTCCCCAACGCCCTGTTATTTTTGAGCAGTTCAAGAGCCATTCTAATATCACATAGGCGGATGTCTCGGATATTCTCTGTATAGTGCCGGGTCAGTCACTTACTTCATAAGAAATTTATCAATTATCAAATTCCGTGTGAAATAAACGTTTAACCCGGGGTGCTTAGTTAACCCAGGTTGATGCAATTTGCCCTAACAGACATTATGGAGTATTTTGTTTACGCAAAATCGCTAAATTCCCGCAGTAGAAACGTCCTGTCAACAATACGTCAAAGCAACGTCCCTTTTTTATTCGAGGTACGCGACAGGTGCAATTTTTTTACAACTTATTTTTGCATGGAAAGTTCCAAAATGTATATATTTTTAGAAACTAGAATAAATATGCTATCTTGCAGTATTTTTTTTATTTTCATATATTCATTTTGTAATACTTATATAACGCAACAATGAAAATAAAAACAGTGATTATTTTACCTTTATACCAATAATTATTTTTTTATGTATGAAAATCCTCATGTTTATTATCAAAACTGAATTCCCCGTGTCTGTTTTATATGAAAATGATACCAAACAATGAATAGTAGGCCTAAATATTAGACGAAAAATTTTTAAACATAACCCTTCCGTTTGCACATTCACCCCCCTCCCCCCTCGTTCAGGGGGGGAATTGGTTTTCCCTCCACATCTAAAAATATTTATTTTTACACCCTCTAGCTCTGGTAAAAATTACAGAACTGTAACTCACAGCGCACAATTTTTTCCATTTGGACCTCTACTAATTATAAAAGCAGTCAAAAATACGTTTATGTGCCAGCGGCGCTCGCGGCGCCATCTGTTAACTATTAAAAACAAAATAATTTAGAGTTGTATGGGGCGAACACTCTATGTATAATTACTTTATGGTATATCGAACGGCGACGATCTTCGAAATTATTTATCTGAACACGTACTGCATTGAATGCCTGTCGGTTCTAAACACATTATACTAACTATATCAATCGTCTGTAGTAATAAATGTAAACAAATGGCTTTTACTAGTGACGTGATAAGAATTTACAAACTCTGAACTGTATATGTATAATTCTGGACACAGTGACACTGACATAGGCTTATCAGCTGAATAACTGCTCGCCTATAAATTAAATAATAATAATAATAATAAATATGGCTGACTTTCCATAGCATTTTACATCTTTGACACATATAGGTGCATTTAGACCAAACGAGCATACGCCCATTCTATCCCCCACTCTACAAAATCAACGAATCACGGCGTTTTGTGTAACGAACGAATTTCATAGAGAGGGGATAGAATCAGTGAATGCTCGTTTGGTCTAAATGCACCTTATCGTGAAACATGTTCGCAGATATTTCTACCATAATACTAATAAATCAATAATTTTAACTAAAAGTGTATGTGAACTCAAGATTTAAGGTTTTAAGTTGGTAATAAAACCAAGATTGTGTTCTAAAACTGCGTGATTTTGATGTTGGAATAATGCAAGATTTTAGGTTGATTTATATTTTATTTTGGATTCTAAGTAACTGACTAATAGTACACATATCTTTCCTTGCCTTTCCATGCTCTCGATAATTTATCTATTACTCATTGCGATAATCCGAGTAAACAGTTTCCCATTTAACTAGTTTAGGAGCATATCAATTTGAAATCGTCCCAAACGGAACGATAACGGAATACTAAGTAGCCCTACCTGCACGCGGGTATTTCCCATTCGTCTACGGCATAGAAACAGAGTTCACATTCGAGAAAGTGTTCTTACCCGCTACCTGCAGCCCTACCTGTGACGAGATCCCAAAGTTGATATAATAAATGACAATGTAAAAACCCAGCGAGCTCCGTGAGGTGTTAGAAAAACCTTCGGTTTCTTACCTGTCTCGCTTGCTCTTTGCATACCTATATGAGGCGAGCGAGACAAGTGAAAAAACCGAAAGTTTTTCTAAAAGCGCACGGACTGTAGTGGAGTACCCTTCTCGGCGAGAGCCGCATTCCGTAGACCTGTGATTTTCGAAAATCGTTAATTTCAGCTGTCTTTGTTACTCTTATAATGATTTTGATTTGAGTAGTAGAGACAGATGCTTGATATCTACGATTTTAGATGTTTCCAGTGCCACCTGTTGCCACCCGGTCCAACTAACGCTATATTTGATGGTGATGGCAACTAAGTATATGGTAATGTCAGAGTTGTCCATCTATTCTAAACCGGTTCAAAATAAAACGAAGTCTAAAATTTTTTTCCTCGTAACAACGCTACGAGGAAAATTGCCTGTGAGGTGGACCATATAAAAATTGGCATTAAATGACTATACGTACATGAATGCACGAGGAAGATACTTATAATTAAGTGACGGCGAAAACTGCATACGTCATTCGCCACCATTCGTACCTAATGATCACGACGATTTTGTAAAGACTGACAAAGAAGAACAATATTGTCCTTTCGACTGTGACTATTTTATATCTGGACCCTACCGCGAAGTAAATCCGCTAATTTCGGGTTTATTTCTCTGTTACTCTAATAACGGCTTCGTTGGAATGACAGAGAAAAATCCCCGAAATTCACGAACTGGTGTTCGCGGTAGCAGGCCTGTCCCGCCACGAAGTCTGCCTCAAACTTCTCACCAACCGCCACGCAACTGATAAACGATTTACACTCACTAATGGGCTATTTATTTATCAACGCAATGCCGCGTAACTGACTTGTTATTCAGCAGGTCATTAGTGACTCACCTAATTTTAAACAATAGTTTACTTCCAAGTAATGCAATGCCTTTATCTATTAGAGGAAATCAGATTGAGTAAAGCCTTTTAGAGCGATTCGCCGCGCCGGTAAACAGTACACGGTACGGCCGCTTTGACAATCGGCAGGTTGGTGTCGATATCCGCTTAAATAACGGATGGAGATGTGGAAATGCGCCATGTGGTGACGGCAGTAAGAATACATTTCTCACACCATCCCAACTTTTCCTGTGGGTGTCGTAAGAGTCGGCTAAGGGATTGAAGTGTCACTGACCATTCTTTGATAGAAGATTGATGATGGGCAGCAGCGTCATCATAGAAGACACATTGCTGCGATCGCCAATCCGCTTGCCCAGCGTGGAGATTATGGGCATTTACCTCCTAATGCGTCTATAAGCATAGTTAATAGGAGAGGCCTACGTCCAGCAATGGACTGAGACAGGCTGATAATGTATGTAATGTAATATGGAAATGAAATAGATATCGTATTTTGGCACGCTTTCATTATATTTATGACATCAGTTCAGAGTGGATCATTGTTTAAAAAGTCGGTGACGTGTACCTTAAAGAATTTACAGAGTACCTAATGCAAAATATTACTCCTTCGCTTTTATGAAAATATTGGACTTTATCTTTGTAACTCAATTAAGTTATATGTTTTATGTAAAGTTTATTCGAAGTTATGTAGATTATAATTATATTATTAAATTAATTGTGAATCATTATCCATTCCTTCCAGTCTCTAAACATAGCCAGAAATATAACCACAGTCACGGTGTATAATACCTTAGAATAGCTTAATTAGCACAACATACAAAGCACATACAGTATCGACAATGCCTCGCTAGAAAGTGAACCTGCAGAGGTTGCGCAATGTGATTACTGATTACGAAGTCAATTACACTACAATCGCTCCTTGTGCGTAGTCACGGGACCTGCGCAGTCTGGCTTGTGATTTGTGATTACTATACATGTTACTTTATCTTAATTATTTAGTACTTCTGTTTGTGACTTGTATGTTATGTACAGAGATCGGACAAATGTGCGTCATTGTTCGCAATAATATGGACAAGACTCCAAAGTTGATTGTATAATTAATCATTTTTAGAAAATTACCTATTTAAGACCTATAACGATGAAAACCTTTGTAAATTAGTCTCCTTAAAGCTTTGAAATCAAATTTCAAGAAATTATTCGTTTAATTATTCATTTAATCAACTTTGGAGTCATGTCCACGCAATTTAATTGCGAACAATGACGCACATTTATCCGATCTCTGGTTATGTATTAGTTGTAATTGTTATATTAATCGTGATATTCATAGGCAAACATAAGGACATATCGGTAATGAAAAGAAATAAGGGCTGATACATACTACGATGACGCGTGAGCGTCAGGATGACTGACCAAAATAGCGGATCAGTGTTAGAGTACCATCATAATTTACTACCTATTTGCTACTATTTACTACCTAAGTTTAAAAAAAGAAATCAATTTAATTAAGTGGGCAGTCATTCTGACGTCAGGATGACTGCCCATATATTGTATTTCGTGGTTAGACCCTACATTTTGCAACTTTCTATGTACTATGATTTACTACCTATTTGCTACCTAAGCATATATTTTATCCAGATTTTTTAGGCAAAAAATGACGATTTTATAAGCATTTCAAATTCTGAACAAAAAAAAATTTGTTAGAGTACCATCATAATTTACTACCTATTTGCTACTATTTACTACCTATGTTCACATATTTGCTACCTAAGTTTTAAAAAAGAAATAAACTTAATTAAGTGGGCAGTCATTCTGACGTCAGGATGACTGCCCATATTTAGTATTTCGCGGTTAGGCCCTATATTTTGCGACTTTCTATATACTATAATTTACTACCTATTTGCTACCTAAGCATATATTTTTTCCAGATTTTTTAGGCAAAAAATGACGATTTTATAAGCATTTCAAATTCTGAACAAAAAAAAAAATTGTTAGAGTACCATCATAATTTACTACCTATTTACTACCTATGTTCACATATTTGCTACCTAAGTTTTAAAAAAGAAATTAATTTAATTAAGTGAGCAGTCATTCTGACGTCAGGATGACTGCCCATATTTAGTATTTCGTGGTTAGACCCTATATTTTGCAACTTTCTATGTACTATGATTTACTACCTAAACATATATTTTTTTCAGATTTTTTAGGCAAAAAATGACGATTTTATAAGCATTTCAAATTCTGAACAAAAAAAAATAATAGCAAATAGTAGCAAATAGGTAGTAAATTATGATGGTACTCTAACAATTTTTTTTTGTTCAGAATTTGAAATGCTTGTAAAATCGTCATTTTTTGCCTAAAAAATCTGGAAAAAATATATGCTTAGGTAGCAAATAGGTAGTAAATCATAGTACATAGAAAGTTGCAAAATGTGGGGTCTAACCACGAAATACTAAATATGGGCAGTCATCCTGACGTCAGAATGACTGCCCACTTAATTAAATTGATTTCTTTTTTTAAACTTAGGTAGCAAATATGTGAACATAGGTAGTAAATAGTAGCAAATAGGTAGTAAATTATGATGGTACTCTAACACTGATCCGCTATTTTGGTCAGTCATCCTGACGGTCACGCCGCCGCTGCTGCCCATAATCAATCTTCTATCAAAGAATCAGTGTCACTTCAATCGCTTAGTCGACTCTTACGACACCCGCGGGAAGAGTTGGGGTAGTGACAAATGTATTCTTACTGCCGTCACCACACCGTCTTTACGCGCTCGATACAGTGAAGTTAGTTAGTAAGTTTTGCTGGGCTTTTTCCGCAACTCGACAACCATTGTACCTTTTTTGCGTGATAGCGAGGTAGCCCTATTCCAACCATCCAAGCTCCTCCACGAAACTCAGTGTATGTTTCAGGTTGCTAAATGCCTCCTTTATGCCGCGGCCACGACATCGGTCTAACGGCCCGGCCACGACATTGGTCTAAGGCGACCAGCGGCGAGCGAATCCATGAGTTGGAGCGGGTTGCCGATATGGGTACGAGAGGGAGCATCATACGTTTTCCGCTAAGCCGGTCGCCTTAGACCGATGTCGTGGCAGCGGGGCCGTTAGTGTATGTGGAGTCCCCAAATGCCTTCTCGATACAGTGAAACTTAAGGCCGTGGGTTTTCTGGCCGGCGACCGACGCGTGTCCGCCGCCGACGACGTTCGAATGTTTTGTTCACGAATGTTGGAGGGTGGTTTGTCTGAAACGTCGCCGCAAGCGGGTAACCGACGACGTGTCAGAGAAACCACCCTCAAACATTCGCGAACAAAACATTCGAACGTTGTCGGCGGCGGACATGCGTCGGTCACCGGTCACCGGCCAGAAAACACACGGCCTAAGCTACCAGCTCATGGTGCAACTTTAAAAAAAAATAGTAATAAATAATGGGATACCCCCATTTGTCAGAATTTCATTTGCCATAATTTTATTTGCCATCCTATTCAACACACATAATATTGTTTCTCATAACATCTTATGCCATACTTATTGTTTACTATATTAATCATTTGCCAGAAACTTTGTTTCCCATAAAGTCAATTTTCATAATGTCATTTGTCAGAATCATCGAAATCCGTAATTATCACATGCCACAACATCGTTTGTCATCCAAATTAGCTACCAGAAAAGACAATTTCCATAATGTTTTTTGTCAGAATCATCGGAAACCGTAAATATTACATGCCATAACATAACTTGTCATCCAAATGACCCTCCACAAAGTGAAACTGTTATTAAAAAGTATAACGTCGTCCTAAATTTTTTGGCCGAGAATATTTGTCATAATGTTAAATGGCATCCTACCCGTTTAGCCTACTTAATTTTGTGCATACACAGTGCTAGGTTAATGGTAAATATGTTCAAGTAATAAACCAGGGCAAAACCAACTTGGATTGGTTAGGTTTCTAGGGTAGGGCGCAGTTAAAAGCGTTGACTAACAAATACTTAAGTATTTTGAATTAATTGTTTACGCATCCTCATTTTTGTAAAACCAAAAAAGGGGGGACGGGGGGGCGAAGCCCCCTACAAGGGGGGCTCGGGGGGCGAAGCCCCCCGCATTAAAAAAGAACACAATGTAGTTCCTCCATCCTAACCTGGATAGGTTAGTTAGGTACCTTTCATCCCTTAGGGCAGAAATAGAAGCCCCGCGCAGCGGGGCTTCGTCGACCGGTTCCCAGAAGCCCGTTTTTTCAAACGCTTGTAACTTTTAATAATATAGCTAGTACTTATTTGAAAAAACTGATAATTACTGATGGCGTTTGAATATTCCATTAAATAATATTATTGCACTTAATAATATGGCCAACAATTAATATGGCAACAATTGCTTCTGGCGTTTGAATATTCTATTAAACCATATTATTGCACTTAATAATATGGAAAAGAAATAGGATGGCATTGTATGATTATGGAAGGTAATATTCGGGTAAACAAGCAGTATGTCATACAATTTTTATGGTAAACAAATCATTCGGGCAAATGAAATTCGGGCAAGTTAGATTCGGGCATATGAATATTATGTTAAATAACTGTCGGGCAAACAATAGACAACCATAAATAATAAATATCTTGGGACATCTTACACAAATCAACCTAGTCCCACGGTAAGCTCAATTAAGGCTTGTGATGTGGTTCCAAGCGACGATATATAATAATAGATAGATACATATAGAGACTTAAATACATACACAGCAATGATCAAGGAACAAATATTTGTGATAAATAAATACACAAATAATGCCCTCGCCGGGATTCGAACCCGAAACCTCCAGCTTCGTAGGCAGGGTCACTACCAACTAGGCTACGGAGGCTGACAAACATAACTTTTAAAGCTTTTTACTGCGTCACGCTCTGACCTATGGGTGTTTGTTTATAAACAAAGACGCAATACTGTTGCTCAAAATGAAACAAACTGAATACAACCGATAAAAATGTTAATACGAAACGATTAGCATACATGACAACATAATTTGCATTGCACCGAATTCACAAGCAAAGCACAGTCGTTGTTTTTTTTTGCGAGACATTCATGAGTTTAGGCTACTTGTACGAGTATTAGACTTATAGATTCAATGCAACGGATACATGATGTCAATGGGGGCACTTGATATTTTATTTTATTTTATTTATTGTAGGGATAACAAACAACTATACAATATCCGGTGCTATTAAGTATTACATAAATTACGGATTACATTATGTATAGTAAACAGCATTATCCACGGGTTACTCTAACAAATTGTGGTTGCCAAAAGTGAATCTGTTTTAAAAATTTTAATTAAAAAAGTTTCTTATATATACATATGTAGCAGTAAAGAGTAATTACAAATCGGTATACAAGATTACATTTGTTAGGAACATAAATAGGCGTTCACTTCGCTTTTTTGTATACAAACTATGAAATGAACGGCAGGAAACTAATTAGATTAGCAGCATTGTTTTAAGGTACTTAAATTATAGCTTCTAAGATGGCGTGTGTTGGCGTGTCTATACTTCGGGAGAGAGAGATGAAATATGTCGATATGGGTAAAATGTTGGTTATATCCAGTGAGTAGCCGGCGCAGGGGTGCGCCGGCTACTCACTGGATATAACCAACTGGATATTGGAGCGAACGAGACGGCCTGTAGGCTTAGCACATGATTGGTGCGACAGTATGTCGCCGCGAGATAGATCTCCCGTCCTTTACTAGCTATATTAAATAATTATAAAATTAAAAAACACGACTGCCGTTTTAAGCGAACTGAAAAGTAACAAATAATTCCTTTTTCAGGTGAATTCTTGTTAGCGTATCTACATACTAATAGGCGCTTGTCTTATTACTTACTATATTTTGTTTCAACTGCAGTCGGGGAACCTCCATTTATTTATATTTTCCGCAATGAAAGGTTCCCCGACTGCAATTGAAACAAAATATAGTAAGTAATAAGACAAGCGCCTATTAGTATGTAGATACGCTAACAAGAATTCACCTGAAAAAGGAATTATTTGTTACTTTTCAGTTCGCTTAAAACGGCAGTCGTGTTTTTTAATTTTATAATTATTTTATTTATTTGAAACCTTTTAGTGAATCTGGAGATTCCTTAAAGTTGGATAGAATTTCAAAAACCGATATCGCAGAAGGCTTAAGCTTCCTCCAATCTGCAAAGGGGGCCGGGGGCCCGAGGAGTTCCCATCCCGCTAATTTTGGGCGAATACGAAGGGCACGCCACGTGAGGGCCGGAACATTACTGGAACCAGTTTAAATTTATGTTGAGCGAGTCCAAATGGCGAGCTTTAGGGTGGGAAGCCGAAAACTGAGCTCGCGGAGGCCCGGACCTTCACTTCGAGAGCCCAAGCACGTCGCTTGCAAATTTAAATCGAGGCCGAAGGCCGAGCTGAAAGAAAATTGAATTACCATGCTTCTTCAAATACCCCAGCATCTAAAAAACCGACATCCGCGTGGGGCCCAAGGCACGACGAGCGAGCCCACACGGTACAACCGTCCCTCCTAACTAATTTAATAATCGAACCGGAGGGCCCAGCGTGCAACGGTTCGCTTCGAACTCCAACGAAGACTTAAAGCCGAGCTCCGCGTAGAGCCAAAAGCAGCACTCAGAGGCGCGCTAGTTCGCGAGGCGGAAGGCCGATCCGCTAAAGCCCAGCACTACCACATCAGCCGACGGAATAGTGTAACGTTGAAATGGATCCGACGATCGTTTCGACAACCTGTAAAGGCCGTAGGATGTACTCCGTGTAGGGCCGAAGGCCCGAATCGTTCCTTAGAGAAGCGCTGGTTTGCGAGGCCAAAAGCCGAGCCCCCAGGCCGGACCACCGGGGTCAGAGGCACAGACTGGAGCGTAACTATCAGAATGCTTCAAGCCCGATGGTCGGAGTCCGACGAGCGAGCCCAAGCGGTACAACCGTCCTTCTTAACTGCCTTAACAATCGAAGCCAGAGCCCAGCACTACCACACTACGTGATGGAATAGTGTAACATGAAAACGAATCGGAGATCTGCAGACCCGACAATCGTTTCCACAACCTGCGAAGGCTGTAAACCGTGCTCCGCGTAGGGCCGAAGGCCCGAAGTGTCCAATAGCACGCCGGCTTGCAAGGCCGAAGACCAAGCTACCAGAGCCCAGCGCTCCTTCGCTATACAATAGAAAAGTATATCATTAAAACGAATCTCAGGGCCGCAGGCCCGAAACATTCTTTTTGAGTAAATGCGGAGGCTGAAAATGCGTAGGGCCGAAGGCCTGGAGTGCGGCCACCCAGCGCGCTTGCCTGTGAGTTTCGTGAGACTCAAGTTTCCAGGCCAACCTGCCTTCATTCATACCAACTCCCCTGCGCAAATGTTAAGGCCAAATCTAACCCTGATCTGACGGCAGAATGTTCAAAACCTTGACCCCCCTTAGTGTTCCTCTCCAGCACCATATGTCTGACTATGCTCGTTTTCTAGTGACGTTGTTGTACCTATCGTTTGGTTAATTACTAATTTGACATTTAACAAAAATTGTAGGCTCATATTAAATGTATCCTATCTCGCAAACTACGTAGGTACATAATATCGTCCTATTAATGCAAATACCAGCTATCTGCACACATCAGGTTTTGGCAGAATCAATTTAATTATCATTATAATAATTAAATTCACTATCGAATAACATAATACTTGCACATAGCTGGTATTTGAGTAATTGAACGATATAATATATTTCAAGATAATAATTATTAAGATATCATATTGTTAAGATATTTCAAGTTTTAAATTTTATGCGCATGTTACAACACGTATAGCAATTTTGTTTGGCTACAATTGCTATTGTGATTGTATTTTAGGGATATTCCTCTGATATGCGAACCATATCGTACGTTATTTTTTGATACTGTATTCTGGACATTCTCGGCAACGCAGGCCTAATACTTGTTGGGAACTTCTCATACATTCTTGAATTTCTTCGCAGATGTATGCAAGTTCCCTCATGATGTTTTCCTTCACCGTAAAGCATTTTTTGTACAGTACTGGACTAAATGTTAAGTTCACACTACGATTTTGATACGAAATCGACTGTTTGGGCTATCATTTTTCCAGCATTCAAGTCGACACTTGTTTCCATCTAATATAATTAGGACTGATTATTGAGCTATTTCTTATTAATGAACCGTTACCTTCGAACAGTTCAGACAACTGAGGCAGCTGTGGCAGCTTTTGGTAGTCATGTCATCATCAAAATAAGACAACTTCACTTGCCTTTGAATTATTATCGGATTCAATGTATAAAATTGTTGAGATTCTATGAGAAATTATTATTAACTAGCTCTTGAAATTTTACTGTTACTTAACACTGAAAAAAAAATATCGCCTGAAAGTAGATATTTTGTATCGCAATCATGGAGGAGGAACTTAAACTTTTGACCGGTTCTGTATATCAAACGATATATCGTATATATAAGTTTTATTTGAAAAACTCATCGGTTACGAGCCGGGGATTGAACCCACAACCGCTGCGTAGCAGCCGTGCAATTTACCCCTTGACCACAAGCGCGTAGTACATCCAATCTGTCTGTTTCATACACACTTAGCGTTCAAGAAGATAATTATGTCAAGGGTGACAGTCCTGTCACGGCTTAGGCATTGAAGAAAAACTTCAATAGTGCGATGTAGAACATTTCGAGTTTTCTCTTCAAACATATACTTAAACATATAACTTGTATATATATTTGCAATCGGCATACAAAATGCTTTGATTTGATACCCAAAACATAGCGTTTGGATTACATATTATTCTTTGTGCTTTGAGTGAATTTTAATGAATCTCGCTCTTCTTGAATAAGTTACACACATAGAAGTTATGTACATATTCGTAATCGTTGTTCGAAGCTCTTCATTTTGATACCAAACTCGATAGGTTTCTTTCATATTTATGTTTTTTGGTCAGTCAATATTGAACTTATAGGCCGCCATATTGTTTTTAACGTGACGTCACATATCCTATGTTACCCGCGACGTCATGAGGATTCTAATGATACCTTAAGGTGCGTATAAACCAAGCGAACAAAGAGCTAGAACCAGAATAGAGCATTGATTCTTGATCTTTTAGTGTAAACGGAAGTTCGTTCTCAGCGTTTACACCAGAATATCAACGACCAAGAACGCAAACCAAGAACTAGAGCGCAATCCAAGAACTGATTCTTAGAGCATATGCTCTAGAGCTGTTTAGACCAGGCGAACTTTGATTATTTATTGTCTCTGATTGAAGATAAAATTAGCAAATCAAATACGAATTACAGAGACTCGATTCCGGCATACGACAGGCTAGCAATAGGCTACTTGACTCATATCAAATTTAGTGCAAAAAATATTATTTTCTGTAGTATTTATTGAAAAGATCAATATTTTTCGATTACGGTTTAATAAAAGTGTTTGATGGGTACATATTTTTTATTGAAAAATTTGTTTTATTTTTTTTTTATTTCGTACTCTGAAAACGGTGTCGGCCATGATGTGACGTCATAGGATCTTGAACTAACTTCATGTCGAATCTTATACGAGTGAAATTCGCCATGTACATGTAGGCATGTAGCTTTGCTGTGACTTTGACATAACATAAGTTACATAAGTGACATGTCAAATGTTTGTTTTCGGTTTGAGTGACGTCACACCACAGATAATCTAAGCATTAACATGGCTAGTATCGTTTTCGCGCGGTAACGAAAGTTTAAATTTTAAGTTATAATTTTGCGGTTTTCTAGGTCGCGAAAAAATATATAATGACGAAAAAGTTTCAGAAAAATGTTCAACAAAAAAAAATTATCAAAAACCCTGAAAAAAAAATTCTTTACCTACAATTTATTACTGGTCATGTACAAAAAAAAACGAAATATCAAAAAACGGAATAACCAAAAAAATTTTTTTTGTTCGATAATGACATATGTCACATATTTTTTTTTACTTCTTTTGTTATCAAAAATGCATTGGTAAAGTCTGTCGGTATACTCCTTCCCACCCTGTATGTATTATGAGCAGAGATCAGACAAAATGTGCGTCATTGTTCGCAATAATATGAACATCACTTCAAAGTTGATTAAGTGAATAATTGAACGAATAATTTCTTGAAATTTAATTTCGAAGCTTTAAGGTGATTATTTACAAAGGTTTTCATAGTTACCGGTGTCAAATTGGTAATTTTCTGAAAATTATTATAAATGATCAAGGAACTTAGTCATGTCCATATTATTGGGAACAATGACGCATATTTGTCCGATCTCTGATTATATTTTATATACTTTAAAATGAAACTATTTCGAACGTAATCGGTCCAGCCGTTTTTGAATAAATACGGAACCCCCCACTGAGCATGGCCCGACATGCGCTTGGTCGGTTTTTTATTTTTCTCTGAAGTTTAGTGCCTCGAGCCACGAACGGCTAGAACGAGCACGTCCCCGAATTCCGAACACGAAATAATGCTCTAGGCGACTGTTCGCACGCTCGGATGAGCGTTTACACCAGCGAGCGACCATTCTTAGAATATTCGTAGAATATTGATAGAATCTATAAGAACAACGAAAGAATGCTCTGTCTCTGTTTACACAAAAAAATCTTCGTAGAGCGTCGATAGAATGAGCGAATGCTCTTTTAGTCTGCACGCACCTTTACACTATAAAAACGGTTAAGTGGTCGCGAAGATCTGCGCGTTTAAAGAAAATATGAAACATACATAGGGACTGAACACATATACTCTCCTTTTGGCAGTCGTGTAACAAAAGAGGGATGGATAGTTTATCTCGCGGCGAGATACTGTCGCGCCAATCATGTGCTAAGCATACTGCTTTACGTATCGAGTAAAACCTAACGTTACCGATACTTGCAAAGTCATGGTCGGCTACTGAAGTCACGTGTTGTGTTATACCTAGGTACGGTCAACCAGGTCATTAACCTTACTCTCCCCGTACATTTGTATGCAGAATTGTAAGGCTAACAACTTGGTGGACGTACTGTTGCCATCAATACATGAAACCGAACAAAGTGGCCATATATCGGAACAACAAGCGGTCTTATCGCTAAAGAGCTTACTTACCCTCTTATTCATAAACTTATTATATATTTTTTTGTCCCTTTTTTATCTTACAGACATATTATTGTACCATTTTTCAGTTGAAAGTAGAAAAAAGGTAAACAAACCTTCAAACTTGAACTATTTCATAATCACACACTTTCAGAACACAATCTTGGTTTTATCATCAACTTAAAACGTTAAACCGGAAGTTCACACATATTTTGTTAAAATTGATATTAATTGAAATTGATTTAAAATATATTTGCGAACGTGTAAGAGACATCAAAGAAAGTCAGCCATATTTGTTTACCTTTTTTACTTTCAACTCAAAAATTGTAAACACAGGATTAGATTTGGATAGAAGAAACAAGTTCATTCATTTGTATGGCGGCCGAGCGTGTCAGATTTTGTACTGAAGTTGTTACTTGCCTATGATTTTAAATATGTCTCAGGCCCTTGAGTATTCATATTTTTTTGTGTTGTTGCAATTAATATTACTTAAGGAGGCATTATTAATGTTTTTGTTCAATTCAACTTACAAAATTTGACGCCCGAAAGCTGCAAGCTGCTATTAAAGACGGACAACTCAGTAGATTTTACTGAGTTCATTTGACACGCTAAGTAGATACGTTTGCTTGATCTATGGTATATATGACATCTGTGATTGTAAACGTAGCAATATGAATTGAGTTATACGTTATACCTATGCCATGGGGTGTGAAAGGAGGCTTCCTGCATGGGGAGGGAGGGGAGGGGGTGCCGAGCTTACTTTAATCGTCCATTCCATTCCACTAATAGGATTGTAAGCACCTCGCTCTGGTAATTGCTCACACCTGCATACACACATACGTACATGGTAATTAAGGAGATAGCGATAACCATTGACATTGACATAGAAATAATGTTAATGTCATGTCGGTCTTGGCCAACATCATCATATCAGCCGAAAGAAAATAGACTTTATTTATAAATATGGAGGCTAATCACACTCTTTCTAACTATTAAGATTCGTTGTGGGAGCTGGACGATTATCGACTATACTATACATTTTAAATATCCTCCTCCTTATGTCGTATTCCTCACTGCTGAGGGTCGTGGCCTCCACGAATTAATCTTTGGATGATCGCTTTCCATTTGTTACGGTCTTCGGCAATGTGTAACGTATCATGGACTTTTGTTTTGGTCATGTCGCGGATTTGGTCTGTTCAGCGCATAGGGCTTCTTCCTCTCGGTCTCTTTCCTTGAACTTTCCCTGTTACCAGGAGTGCTTCCAATGTGTCCGTTTTCTTTAACATTTTAAATATATACCTTGTAGAAGTTTCTCCTTATTCACTAACTTAGCAAGCCGCTAAGTATTGTCGCTCCCGATCCGTGGCCCAACCGCTATGTCCAACTGGTTGGGTCACGGGGAAATAAAATGATCCATAGTCCAACCGATTGTACTACGAGGAAGTTAGTTTAGCCGTGGTCCAATTGGTTGTACGGTCGAGCAATTTGAATATTTAGCAGTTTATGGCTCACTTTACATTGGACGTACTTAGTACGTACAACACAACCAAATTAACTTGAACCGCAGAGTGCTAAACATTCAATTTCCTCGACTGTACCACGGTATACTAAATTTGGGTGAAAATTCTTTTCGTTGTCTTGTTTCATACCACTTTGTCACTCTTTTAGTTGTTGTTTCGACTCGGTACATAAAAAAAATCCGGTGCACTTGCATTTTTTTTCACGCTAGATTTTAAACCATATATGGGTAAGGCCGCGGATTTTGACGAATGTGACACAGACATAACATAAAAAAAATACGTTACGTTACCATAAAACCGCAACAAAAGTTACTATAAAGCTCAGCTCATACTGGTATGAACTCTGATTAAATAAATGTCGTAAAAAAAAACATATTTTTATCACTAAATAGTTGTTTTAATCAGATATAATAATCAACCCATATAATGTGATTTCTCATACTTAGTAATTACTTAAATTAACAGTATTTATAAATGTTTTAATGCCATAATCTTTGGAACTAAATAAACTAAATA